>OMNO01018296.1:0-12001 GCA_900303215.1 Trachyrincus scabrus | reverse complement strand
ACAAACAGCCATTTCTCAAAACTTCCCAGGTTCCCCGAAGGCACCACTGTTCTCGTACCGGCTTCCCCAACTCAATGCTAAAAAATATAAACAAAAGTACACTTGCACTGTCTCCATGGAGTGAATCATACATCCAGCAGTGGCGGCCGGGGCACTCCTGTAGCTCTGCTCATTTACATACAGGACAGATGCTGTATCTTATTGCCACAGTAAACCCTGGTTTCCATCATGTTTAAGGAGCCACTTTTCAAAGCCAAACAATGCATCTTGGTAGACACTAACAGATGTTCTGCCAAGCGCCTCCAAACCCCAGGCGAGCTTTGGATGACCTCCATGTAACGGTGGTGATCTGACAACCAGAAGCTTATGGCTCATCACATGTCTCTGTAGAATCATTCTGATTGGGTGAATCTAAAAAGGTACAAATACTGGAAAATATGTACTTTTATAAAGCGGGAGAACATCTTCTCATTAGGTGCTACTGAGAATATATATATGACTATATAGGACTAAATATTCCATCTATAAATAGATACATGATCCATGGTGATCACATATAGAGTGGCCTGTTAATCACAGCTCACAGTATACACACGGAAGACGACTGAAGTGGGTGAATTATCTCTTTCACAAAAACCCACCTACCAAAAAATGCAAAAGGCTCGGATGATTTATGGCTGCTTATTGTACAACCTGAAATATTTACACGTCGCTGGAAAAGGCAGTAGGCCCACTTCAAGAGGGCCGATAAGGACAAGGTTACTACATGCAATGCTATTTACTTCCTCTCTAACTGGGCTCATTTATATTCATTACTTTTGGGAAATGAGTGAGGATAAGTCAGAAAAGCCCAAGAATTAAATGTCAGCAACAATTCCTGAAAACGTGCTGTGAAACTATAATAATGCACTATTCTTATTTTAATTATTTGGCTTGTTTCTCGGAAGGGGATCAGACACAAAGTCTACGGTTCTTTTGTTTTTTTTTCTCTGGAAAATGGAGATAATTCACAATCTGTGAAAGTGACCCGTGCACAATCACACGCATTGAGGACCAGACACTGTTTGTGGCAAACACACTGTGATCTGCAATTTGGGTAAATGAGCAGACAAAGTATTAAAGCTCTGGGTTTTGGTCATTACGGTGTGTTAATGGATTTGTTCAAACTCATTCTAATAAATGGAAACGAGGGCATTACAGGGCTTCCAACTCTGAGGAGGGGAGGGGAGCATCCTGAGGCTAAAGCGGTTAAGGCTGCTCCTCCAAGGCTCCAGTTTCAGAGCGCCTCCACGGATTGGAGCTTTCCATAGCAACCCAAATAAACTTTAAAGCGACCTCGCCACTGGAGCGTTATGGAAGGAATCCTCAATTTAAGGGGCGTTGTGATCTAAAATAATGTCCGACCATGCTGTGTCTCACTGAGCACTGGTCTCAAGTTATTTCTTCAGGACCATATGCCATCACAGACACGCACATTAGGGGAAGAAGTTACACATGTGCACCGCAGACAACTGTCGTAACTAATCGAGAAGGTAATTCAAGATCAGTGGTTAAGGCTTGGCTATTAAAAATGACAAAACAAGTCGGTATTGTTTAGATTCGTTCATATGTTGAAGCCATTGATCATAGTTCCAACTACATTATGAACCGAATTTGGTGCTGGCACCTTGTGCATTTTAGCTCTATTAACCTATTAAGATGTTCCGTGTTTGTGTATTTGACCGCTACTATGAGGACTGTTGCAGAGAAAGAAAGCCCCTACTAACCCACAGGGGTCTGTCTGTAATTGAAATCCCAGGCTTCTCTGACTCACAGCCTGACCCGAGCAAACGCCAGCACAACTTAGAGGGAGAGAGCAACGCGCACTTCATTTAGAAATAGCCCTCATTTGTTTTTTGTCTCAAGTTTTCTTTTTATTCACCGATAAAATGGAACATGTAAATAACCCAAATGAGTTAAGACACTGCTAACGAAAACAGTTTGATTGAAAGCTGATCTGAACACAGGACAGGAAGAAGTTTCTCTGTGCTGTCTAGAGAGTTGCCGTCTTCGTGTCTCTCTGCTGTAATGCTACAACGTCTAAAAATAGGATACCAGCATTGTGAACTAAATTTAAAAAGGCGCCTGAGCACTAACAAACACGGACACACTGTTACAACTAATACATTGGTGCATAATACACCTATCAGCAAATACTCCACACATTCTCACCAAGATACACTCCGGGGAAATGTTGCTTCTGTACAAGAATATCACCATGTAGGGTAAAACTGCTGACAGCTGGCAATAAAACCTTTTTTTCCCCCTCCAAAGGCAAAACCATAATTTAAAAGGACACCAAATACAATTAAAAATACTCTTTAGACAAGACAATCTACGTCAGATACACCATCTTAGTTTGGTGTATTAGGATTAGTTTGTATAGGCAAATAAGTTTAAATAATAATGACACTTGACCTTTGACAGCTATTGAAACGAAGATGGAGAAAAAACCCCTACTATAAGCAGATGAGAAACCCTTGTAGGTAGTTAAGAGATAGGGTCTTTAGCTTACCTTTGCGCTGTAGCACGGCAGTAGGCTACTGTCCCTTCCCAGGGCTTACAGAAGGCAGCGGCGGTGCTGAGCCTCCTCCGGTGTCTGTCAGACACTCAACAGCTGCGTGCCGTATATCTAGCCATGCTCCCCGGCTCATCTCCACGAGACGGCGCTCCCGCTTCCTGCTTATCCACTGTGAGCCCCCACCCTGCTTTAGTTAGGCACACCCATTCTCCTTCACTCCATGTGTCACTCCAAATCATTAACGTGTAGGATGCATTGATGTTTATTAGGGAAAAGTGGGAAAGCTGTTGAGATGCCCACGTAAAAGACACTAGGACCTGGGACTGGAAGGAAGGCGTTTGGCAGACAGCACTTTCAGCCACGTTTAAAATTAAAGTTGGAAAGTTTTCTTTTCTAGCAGTGAGTGAGTTTGCTTTGTCCAGACTCTATTGAGATCCGTTTCTGGGCTTTAAAACAGCATTAATAATAGGCCAATACGGGTACTTGTGGCGGCCGCTGGATTGGTTGCACTTTTCTGAACTAATGTACCATTTTAATGTAGCTTTTGCACGTTTCATGAGTTACCATGAGATAAGACGGAGTAGTCATTGATTTTAATGAAGTCTTCAATTCACCCTGCGAAAGATACACCGTGGAGACGTATTAGAGAACAACAATGTTAAATGTCTCATGCCCCAATAAAGTCTCACTTTACACAAAGAAGTTGGTCGTTAAGGTAAACCAAAACATAAATCGTGCAAGACAATTCCTCGAATGGAAAGGACTATTTAGACCATTAGCGCAACATTAAGCAGGAGATATGCTTGGCCTCTCGTTTCCTGAAGACTAAGGCTATTTATGAGGTGAATCAAGAAGCAGTCACGTCCGAGGGGAAAATAATGGGTGCAGTAATTGCATTTTGCTCTCGCGGGCACACCATTAAGTAGAGGACTCAAGGTTGGCTGATACTGGCGACTCTGTCAGCAGAGCACAGCCACGTTTGTTGTGCCACTGCTGTTTGCGGTGGCGTTCAGCGGTGACAATAGACATCTGACAGCATCCATCAGACTGCTAGCTTGTCTCGCACGGTTGCACGCCCAGAGAGAAAATACAAACCGCAGATAGCTGCATTTTATACCATTTTTTATCAATATCTCAAAGCGCCCCCATTGCCGGTAGCGATCGCATTGCAACGGAAGACAAATGATGAATCTCCTGCCACTGAATGTTGTGGGGGGAAAAGATAGCCAAGTAATAGTTTCTTTGAATTACCCAGGTGACAACACAAGTTCATGTCATTATAGTCGGGTGAAAGAGTTCTATTACGAACGCTGATAGCAGTTGAGCACAAAATACCCAATCGAGTGTGAACAGTGGCATAGTGACAGTGAAAATGCCCCTGAGGGTTTTAAGGGCCCGGATCACGATGCGCTCTTTAACAGGTAAACATTCAATTACAGGGCTCTGCCTCTTGAGCTACAGATGCTTGTATAGAGATGTAGGAAAACAGTGTTGAATTTAATCAATGTATTTTGAAAAAAGATAATGGAAGGCATCAGGCTGTTAGCAGCATAATTCATTTAAGAAAAATTAACCTTTCTTACAACAAGGGATTGTATGTTTGCCATACACAACTCAGGAAGTCATACATGCACATTTCATTGGAACAGTATACAATACTAAAAAACAGACTAGCTGTACAGTGACTTTGTATTGAAAAGCATCTACAATGTGGTAGTAATGTGGACATGGATGACAATAACGCCAGATAAGTTGTCTTCACATTTTTTATTCACCTTTCGTTACAAACAGCTCACAGGAAACGGACCAGCAGAAAAACTGTAGGGAAAGAAAGAAACATTAGTTACAGATGACACCGTGTTAATCAAATCCAAACAACTTAAGTTACATTTTAGGTAAACATACCAGTTTATGCTTTCTCTACTTTAGCCTCGGCCTCCTCATCTCCACCCTTGGTGTTACGTGTGTAGATCAGCTGAGATCTGTGTTTGGACACCAGTTTGATCATGCCTAGTAGGTGGAAAGAACACATTGTACGTTAGGTAAATGCGCACTTATACTGCCAATAACATTTTCTGTCCTCCATCTTTCAGACATTCTAAAACCGGTTTTCGATTTGCCTTCTGTGGTATATTATCAAGTCAAGGAAACAATGCCATGTAAGCTTGGTATTATGATGCACTATAATAGAGGTTGATAAGACATTATGGTATCCATGCAGTTCAACAGCTAAAACCACTGGCAGTTCAGCACAAGATTGTCAGTCTATATAAATAGTTTTAATTGTACAATTAATACTAATACGTAATGTGTGGTGCATCTCCGTCAGTAGTAGTAGCCTGTAGTATATACACAGCAACCTTTAGAACATGACTACTTCCAACAAGTCAAATAAATACTGGCAGAATTTCTGACTTTCATCTATATGGCTGTTGCTTAACAGATTTAAGAGTCAGACATGTGCCAGTTATTTAAAAGAAATGCCATGTATGCCAAAAACATCAGCTTGGTATAGAAGCTGCCTTGTAATAATCCAGCACTCTGCATTAAAATGAGTGTACTGACTGACATGTATCAGCGTGCACATTTTGATCTGACCCGCAATTCAACCTTTTAAGTAATCCAACATTTGCGTTGGTTTGCGGAGCGCACCTTTGGTGAGCAGTTCCTGAAGGGCGTTCCTGGCCAGGGAGCCGCGGATCTTCAGTCTCTCAGACACTACTGCGGGTGTGATGAGCTTGTAGTTAGGGACCTCCTTGTACAGCTTGTCGTATGTGGCCTTGTCGAAGAGGATCAAGTTGTTGAGCTTATCCCTGACCTTTCCCTTGGACCACTTCTACTCAGGGAAAACACAAAAATATAAATCAGTCAGAGGGCAACTTTTAACAAAGATGTAGCACATTACTGTAAGGGATACATTTCTTCAATCCTGTGGTTGGGGAACATACCTTCTTCTTGGCCTTGCCCCCGGACTTGTTGACTGGGTCCTTGTCCTTTTTGGACTTCCCAGAGTCTTTCTTCTTATCCTGCTTAGGAGGCTAATATACAGAACACCACACGATTACTACAGTATAATTCAATAACGTCAAAAGTGCAGCAATTGTATGCGTAGGATGGTGCTGTAGCAACGTCATTAATATAAAGCACCCATGCCACATAACATGGCTGGCTTCTCTTGCATGAAAAGGCCCCGATTCTCCACTAAGCTGGCTAGGAATTGAAGTTATTCTCATTGTTAAATCCGAATAGCTTATGAAAATAACTTCAAAAGTAAGACACAGGTGAGGGCTAGGGTATGCGTGGAGGTTCTGTGAATGTCATTGTATGTGATCGTATTCTCCCTCAGCGCTTGGTAGCATGAAAGCATGGCTGATAGGGAGTAGACTAGCTAGCCACAAGCTAAACGGATGGAACGGGTGTATTGCTGTTTTAGGCGACAATTCACTGTACAGATTAACCATCTTAAACTGCCGGGAATTCGCAACGACATTTATTTCGCTAAAGGGGTGAATAACGAATCATTCTGAAGTATAAATCGGTGATTCGCATGCTCACCATGTTTCCTCGTCAAGACGTCGGAGCGAAAGGAAGTTGGCCCGTGCACGAGCCCGTTAGACAACCCGTACTTACGGATGTGGAACCCGGTGGCTTCTGGGAAATGGAGTTTATTTAGTGCAGTGTCAGTATTTTTTGCTGCCATGTTATATTATTATATTACATATTGTTTCGTATGTATATACTGAGAACCAAAATATAATTACGTGGTTTTGAGAGAATAAGAGGATTTTATTGACAAATGTGTTTTGCCATTTCTGGAATAGTGGCTGACAGACCAGACGGGGGTCACGTGACCATCTCGTCAGCTGGACAAGAATAAGATGGCGATCTTCAGTGTGTATGTGGTAAATAAGGCCGGGGGTTTGATTTACCAGTATGACAACTATGTTCCACGAGCAGAGGCAGAGAAAACATTCAGCTATCCTTTAGATTTGGTGCTCAAAATCCACGACGAAAAGGTTGTTGTGTCGTTTGGACAACGTGATGGAATTCGAGGTAACGTTGTGTGATGCATTTCATGAGATGGCTGTCGTTTTTGGAGGTATTCGGCAACATATTCTGGTCTTCTTCACGATCAAGCCTCTTATATCTCATTGTCTTCGGTCGTGAACCAACATGGTTTTATGAAATTCCGATCAATGACAATAAACATATGACAGGTCTGGAATTATTGCAGACCTGTCATATGTTTATTGTCATTGATCGGAGTGCAGTGCAATATGCCAAGGGCCAAAAAAAACTCCTGCTTCTAATATTTGACGTTTAGTATGAATTGCGTTGTAATGTGTTGCTTTCCCACGTGTACATGTGCAGTCGGACACGCGGTGCTCTCTGTTAACGGAGTGGACGTGATGGGAAAGAGCACCGCTGACGGCAAGGACATTATTGAATATCTGAAAGACTCCTCTAACTATCCGGTATCTATTCGGTTCGGACGGGCCCGTTTAAGCTCCAACGAAAAGCTGATGCTCGCGTCTATGTTCCACTCGTAAGTTAAAACGGAAGTGTTCATACATGTTACTTTAATTGTAAGACGCACCAAAAAAAGATAACAGTCGTCCTGTGCTCTAGGTTGTTTGCAATTGGTTCACAACTGTCCCCGGAAGTCGGCAGTTCCGGGATCGAAATGTTGGAAACCGATGTCTTTAAACTGCACTGCTTCCAGACTCTGACTGGTGAGTGGGATACATCAGTGACAGTGTCTTCTACCCTACACTTCCAAGTAACATATCCCTAAAATACAACATGCTGTATGTTTGGGATAAAATTGTTATCTGCCAAATGCAGTCCATATAATACTGTATACATCATAATATAATACATCAAACATGCCCCCAATATATTTGTTATTGCAAGTAATCAGCCATGCTTATTTGTGATTACTGATGATCTTTTTACCCATATTTGTTTAGGGATAAAGTTTATAGTGCTGGCAGATCCACGGCAGTCTGGAATCGATGCATTGCTGAGAAAGATTTATGAGATCTATTCAGACTTCGCCCTCAAGAACCCCTTTTATTCCCTGGAGATGCCCATCAGGTAACTATGGAAGTGATGAAGACATCTTGATCAAAAAGCATAAAAGTCATACAGGGAACCACTTTTGGAAATGTTGGCTGCAATGATGGGCCAATCTTGCTTTAAATGCTTTTGTCTTTCAGGTGTGAACTCTTTGATCAGAATTTGAAGAGTGCATTAGAGGTTGCAGAGAAGGCTGGAAACTTTGGCCCTGGATCTTGAACTTGAGAAGACAACACTAGGCTGCCATGTATGGTTCAGAGTTCAACAGATGTGTTGAACTTGCAACTGGGAAGCAAGTGTTGAGTTTTGTGAAAAGGAGTGGTTATGTTTGTTGCATTGTAAATATGACATGTTCTGTAAATACCATGGGAATAAATTCCTGTACATATCTTTGTCGTTTTTATGTTTGCAATCATATCCAACCTGATCTAACCTTTTTTTTCTGACATTTGCATGTTTATGCTTGAAGTATACAACATGAGAGTGAACTATGAACAATATGTAGAGATAACATTACCATTAATTTCTTAAAATATATGAACATGCACCCCATAAAATTACTGATTGAACAATATTTACAGTTCCCAGCAATGTAATTGAAAATTGTGTAAATAAATACTTTATGAACAAGATATACCCTTTGAAAAATGCAGTACCTTGAATTTATATGACAATGTTTCATATAATGGACACACAAAATTGTACCATAAAAAAGTGTAAAAATACAAAGGTGAATTAAGCCATTCTGAATCAATTTCCCTCTTGGCAGTGGTGAATGATGATGTGTGACTAGCAATATCTAGTCGGCCTTCTTGGAAACCTGTCCCATCTTGGTTCTGATGTTGCGCATCAGGAAGAATGCAACCGTTGTGATGAGACAGGTGATTTCTGCTACCCAGAAGGCTGTTTCCCAACCGTAGTGTTTGGCAATGGTGCTGAAGGGCAGTCCGGACAAGAAACCACCAACTGACATAAAAATAAAAGTCAATCATGAGTTTAAAGCACACGAAATAAGCCTCCACTAGGGTAATACAAGGAGCTGGTCTTCTATTTTGAAATAGAATATCTTTAATAAAAAGGACAAACTTACTGTTGGCCATGAGAGCAACAATGGCGTGGGATGTCCCACAGTAGTTGGATGGAGCACTCTCGTTTGCGATCACCCCAAATAATGCTATTGGTCCATAAGAAGAGAAGCCAAACGCAGCTCCCAAGATCAATATCCACATCTATAGACGAGGATGAAAAAAAAAAGACCATTAGTAGTTATCTATCATACATATCCTGTATAGATTAATGTTTGAAATGGTGAAGAAGTACCTTGGGGCTGTCTGGAGTGACTGTGACTCTGAAGAGGTACATGGACACAAACATACCAGCCATCATGCAGATCAGAATAAAGTGACGAGGGTTGCCATGGTTTCTCATGCCTTGCTGCGCAAAATATTAAATATGAAATTATATGATTAGAAAGCAAGAAAACTAGGTGCTCGAATAATATCTTTTTTGGACAAACTTATAGCGATATCTATAGCATGATGATACCCACTAAATCCAATTCAAGATTTTACAAATTTCTTCTCTCATGAATATTGTAAGAACAATTATCAATATAATATTGAAGCCCCAAATGGCTTTTCTTTCTCTCCAAAACACAGAAACTAAATGATTTCTCCTTGTGAGGCTTTTAGATAGTTCTCAGTGTACTATGTATGAATGGCACCACCTTGGCAACAGCTTTGTCAGAAAAGTATCCTGCTGCTAGACTGCCCAGCAGACCTCCAAGCTCCAGAGCACTCATGTATGAGCTACCTATGAGAAAGAAAGTTAGTAATGGGCCAATACCACAGCACCTACCACCGTAATAATGATAAATATTACATAGAAAATGTGTACAGTAATTTTGCATCCATCAGAGGTGTTAACACAGACTTCTAATGAGTGATGTGCATGCATAACCCTTCCCAACCCTACCCATAAGTGTGGACTGTCCCTTGTCCTGGATGAGAAAGAGCTGGCCCCAGTCTGTGCAGGCTGTCTTCACCCCAAACACCACCAGGTAGGCACTGGACAGCAGCCACAGGTAAGGGGACAGCAGGAACTCCTTCAAGGTGCAGTCGTCGCTGGACAGCCCTGAGGATTATAATAACATGCACGTGTAAATAACTACAGCTGGACCTAAATAATTAGCATGAATCAGAGGTGGAATGTGCAGGTTTAATAAACAAAAGCAAATGCCCTCCTTGAGTATTTTCAGCAATAGGATTTGGGTTAAGGAAAATACCGGAATTCATTCAGTATATTTCCCTACATTTGTACGAAACAAGTGATTGTGAAATGCCATGGCCATAAGTCAGCAAAAGGATCACAACATCAACACATGATGTATCAGCGCTCTCACTGCTGACGTCCTGTGCGTCAGCTCATGCTAGTATCACTTGGTGCACGCTAAGCTACACTTTGCTTATGCAAGTGGCATGTGAGGGGCATGCTGGGTACAGAGTCCATTGTGTCCCTGAACATTAGACGTCATAGGGACATGCCGAAACACACAATGCAACCTCATTTGATGTTTTCAGCACGCCATAAACATCATAGAGCGTCTCTGCAACAACAAAAAAGTGAAAGTCTAGGGACTCAAATGGTTTCATACAATAAGTGAGCGAGGATTTGATGTACCAACACGGAAAAACACTTTTTGTCCACCTCACACTCACCTGCTTTGCCCTTCTTGGCTGCCACCTCGATGTTGGGCAGCCCCACGTCCTTGGGCTCGTTCTTAATGACCAGCAGGCACACGACGGAGAGCGCCACACAAATCATCCCTGAGATGAACAGCGTCGTCCTCCAGCTGTAGCTCTGGGCCATCACCGTGGCGATAATGGGACCCAAGCTGCCAGCCAGATTCATGCTGCAGGACAGAATGGCCCACCACGTGCCGAACTGAGAGGGCTCGAACCACTGTCAGGACAGAGAGAAAGAGAGAGGGGGGGGGCGGTGATGACCTGAGATCCACAGCCTCAGTCTCTGAGTGGCTCAAAAGGACAGAATAATTGAACAGGTACGGTGTTGTGATCTGAACTGACAAAAGGAACACAGGTGGGAGTGACTAGTGAGCGACACGCTCAGGTGATCAGGTGAAGTGCCAAAGTTAAGTAGAAAATGCAGTTCACTTTCCAACTTTCCAAAACTATAAAAGCATGGATTATGAATGAATGATGTCTTTGTGTGTGGATGTATTCGGCTCATATGCATCTCTATGACTACCTTGCGCAGCACCCGTCCACAGGGGGGCCACCCCAGACCCTGGCCGAGGCCGTTGAGGAACCAGAGTCCAGAGAAGACGGCCACGGTGGAGGACCAGGAGAACACCACGTTGATGCCTCCCACCAGGAACAGGCCGATGGAGAAGAGCCAACGGGCGCTGATCTGGTCCGACAGCACGCCGCTGATGAATTTACTGATGGCGTAGGCCAGGGACTGGCTGCTGGTGATCAAGCCTGCAGACCGACAGTAGTCATGGGGAAGTTGAGTACAGGATGAATAGAGGTGCAGGTTGAAATGTCAACGAAAATGCTAATAACAATATTATAGCCTATACAACACACAATAGTCGATGATTATATACAGTATTATAGGTTTGGGGATTATTCATATACATCATTCCACACAGTGTTCAAATGCCTTCGCAAGTAATAACAGGATGGGAGGATGTGCCAGAATAACATATGTCCAGGTGGCAGCCATCTTTATGTAGCTGGACAAGTTATGCTTGTACTTCACCTGGTGGTATCTAAATTGTCTTTTAGGTCATTTATCACCTATCGTTTCTACCTGGTGGAGGATTACAGGATTACATAAACAGCAAATGGAGCAAAATCATCAAATAAACATCCCACCTACATCACTGGGGCCAAGCATTAAATATGCATAGAAAAACACTATGGCAATGGCAATACATGTAATGAATGATCCAGATTTTGACAAACAACATATCTCATACCCAGGTCATCTTTGTCCAGCGGAATCTCTTGCATAAGGGAGGGCATCACAAAAGAAAACGTCTTTCTGTTGAAGTAGTACAGCGTGTAGCCAACAAACATGGCCAAAAATATAGTGCTGCGGTAGTATCCATAGCTTGGTTTAGCCATCGCTTGTTTTGGTCCCTTGAAAAGTACAATATTTTAGGGTGAAATAACAACCAGAAAAAGGACAAGCACGTTCCTGTAGTGTGCCAGGTCTCACCGCTCTGCCGCCGATCACGCCGACAGTGAACTTTGAATCCTAATCCACAGTACAGAAAGTTGCAGGTTTATAGTAGAGAGGTGTAATCAATAGGTGAGGTTAATGGTCAACTTCTCA
>OMNO01018283.1:9665-21561 GCA_900303215.1 Trachyrincus scabrus | reverse complement strand
TTAGTTTATTTATTTGTGAAGTAACGTGTAAATAAACGGTATGTATGGGCCATACCTCCTGGTATGATCATGATGTCTGGTTATTATTATCACATGAACACACACACACACACACATACACACACGCACACACGCGCTCCCCTCGATCTGCCTCTCTCGCTTTCTCGTGCCTTCCCGCCAGCATCCGCGCACTGTGAGAAGTGGATTCGGTGGGCGCGAGGGATGGAGCACACAACCCCTCCCCTCTCTCCTCCACCCGCCCGCTCGCTGCAGCATCACAGGGGCCACCACCACTCACACAGACCCTGGGAATGGTGCAACGCACACCACACACCGAGCAACTCTCCACTCACACACACGCATGGTCACACACACTCTCACAGAAAGAAATACCATGTTGATATTGAGAAATGTTTCTTTTTGTCTTTACATGGGCTAAAAAGACAGACCTTGAAACAATCTGGGGTGTGCCATGGTGAATAGGGAACAGTTAAAACTACAATCGACTCTCGTATCTATAGGCTAAGGCTGTGTCACCCCCCAAAAAAAGCATGAACAATTTTTAAGGTTTGCTAAAAAAAAAAAAAGCTACCTTCATGAGTTCATGGGGAAATCACCACCACCAATTGTAAAAGCGATGTAGGGTGCTGTTGTACTCAGCACTGGTTTACAGCGCCCCCTGCTGTGCATCTGGAATGTTGGTGACGTCATATTTATTACAAGCGCTGGTTATTGCATCGCACCTACCCTTAGAAGCTGTACCATGATACAGTATAGGAACTAGAATTGTTTGTTATGAAGTAACCATTTTTTAATTTAATCAGCTTGATTAATCAGTTAACATTGCTTTACAAAGTTATAAGATCATTTCTATAAATCACGGCTTTCAGTTGGTTTCATAGTGTAGTGGTTATCACGTCTGCTTTACACGCAGAAGGTCCTGGGTTCAATCCCCAGTGAAATCAAGTCTTTGATTATCCGCTGGGCTGTTCTGACGCGAAGAATTCTATTTAAAGTCCAAGTGAACCCCCTGTTCCGAATTCCAATGCCGAGATGAAAACTTGCGTTTTGTGCTAAGAGTTCTGCCCAGACGGACCTCCACACATCCACATACATCGTAGCGTTATAAGTGTCCGAGAAGCTTAACCCTCTATCAGACGCGGCCATCAACATCAACCGCTGCCTAGACGGAGCTCTGGGCATCCACACACATCTCGCAGCGCAGCCGGTGTCCCTTCGACGTGACGTCGAAGTGTATCCGAAAAGGCACATCGACGTCACGAAAAGAACGCCACCTGCGTTCGGAGCAGAGTGGAGCGTTCACAAATTGGTTTGCAGTTATTTTTTTCTAAATTACGGTCTTATTTTAGCAACAGTGAAAAAAAGGCATAGATTACTATATGTTCGATGATATAAGACATAGGTCATTCCCATATTTAAAACCAAAAAACGATTTTGGGTTCACTGCCGCTTTAAATCCATAACCAAATTACATGTGGGTAATGTGTTTCAAACATTGAGCAAAATTCCTAATCATGACAATTAATAACATGGGCTTACTAAATTACTGGTTTAATAAACAAACCAAACAAACGTAACACCGCTGACGCACAGCACAGCTGAATTCATATATAAACGTTTAACGTCTATTTGTATTCAAACTATTCACATATACATTGTCCTTATGAATATTATTTAAATATATAATGAAATATCTTCATATTAAATGTTTTTCATAGCAGTGAGTGACCTCCCTTCCTCCTCCCAATCATCTCTCATACAAAGTCAGCGATGGGCGGGTCCACCGCGCGCTGCTCAGTTCTCTGGCTTTTGGCGAGTGTCACTATTATGATCTCGAGCTCCCATTGGCTCCTGTCTTAAAATACGTCACAATCATGATTAGAATTGATGATCGGACGTTCTGATTTCATTGTCTAGGAAGGGGACTGGTGAAGAAATCTGCTGAATTCCAACGTTCGCTTGATTTTGACATCAAACAAGGTACGTCTGAATGATTCTACTTTGCTACGTCACAATGTTTCGACGTAGTTGTGTTCGTACCGCTTGCAGACTGGGGTCAGAAACAGTGGCCACTGTGTGGTTGGGAATTTTAAGTTTTAACGGAAAACTTTAGCTTCTGCTCTCTATTGGGGGAGCTAGCTGCTTGTTAGCCAACCGGCTAGTTATGGCCGCCTAGGCCTGCGAGCTATAGGTTCTTCTGTGGCCATTGCTGTAGCAGTGCTTACCGGTTTGTTTACTGTTTGTTTACTGATTTGAAGCTGCTGTGCCCGACAGCCTCTCTTGTGGCATACCACATTTTATTTACCAAATTGGTCGTGGAACGTTTCCATTGCGGCTATAGCCATGCGCAGTAAGCCTGCCAAAATAACACACACTCATTGGTCGCAGTGCATTTGCAGTTGTGACGTTTGGTTTACTGAAAGACCGACATTTTTGCACAATTTTTTTAAATTTATGTAACATATATGAATTATATCAAATTCATCAATATATGAATAATATAAAATACATGTTTATAAACGCTGTTCACATTTAGTGTTTGTTTGTTGCCGTTCTTCTCACTGACTTGACGCGCCGTCGGCCTATTATCATATATTACAATAATTACGGCTAAATCAACATTTTGGTTTAGTTGAGTAATATGTACAATTATTATTGATTTCAGTGTATTGAATAGATACACACTGTCTACATTATGCCTTTGTGACAACTCTGTTTTAAGTCTGATGACCCTATTATTTCACTGACAATCATTTAAACGATTGGAATTAATTGATAAGTAGAAGAATATAAACATGTTTGTTATGCTATTTGTTGTGACTTGTAACATTTAAAATAGTGTGGTTTAACTTGAGACATTAACGGCAGTACTACGGTCAATTACTATATTATTATTTTCCCAGAATGCACTGCACATTGTCAACAACAACAGCACCTTGTCCTGGAAGAGAAAAAAAACACATGCTGCGTGTCATGACACGTCGTCATTGCAAATATAGTGATTTCAAAGCTACTAGTTTTAGGCTACTTTTTAACAGGAGCGGGTTTCGAGGCTATTGGGCTTTTGATAACCAGTTTGCACTTGCTTGATCTGATTGATCAGTTCAACATCATGTTCAGCAGACTACTTGTATACCCTGCACCATCACCATCACCACCACCACCACAGCCTCCACCACCACCACCACCACCTCCTCGTCTTTGGGGGCTGTCCAGCCACAGCTCCCAGCATGTCCACCGAGCCAGGATGAGTGGCACCACCTTGACTGCACCTCTCTAGTCAAACAAGAGAGGGGCTGCAGCTGACATGGCTGCTCCGTTCCCCGCCACCGGCTCAATGGACTCGTGGGCAGACAGGCATGGCCTGCCGATGGTAAAGTAAACCAAAATTATAATTCTACAACTGACAAAACACAGTTTGGTCTGAAAACGCCAGTGAAGTTTTGGTTGCGCAACACTTTAAAATTCCTCTGTTATGTTGTTGTTTATCATTGCTTGATAAGGTATTGTTAAAGCATTATGTTAAGGGTTGTCAGAGTATAGTAGTAGTATCTTAGTAGTATCCATATAGTTGTATAGTTAATTCTATGTCATGATAGGAAGTGCTCTCATTATAGGTCTAGTGACTGATGATAGTGTAGTCTACATATTGCATACATTTTCCTTAAAGCTATCAAACCACATTGTACCCATACAGATGAACCTGCGGTCTGTATTTACAACTGAGCAACAGAGAGTACTGGAGCGTTACTATGACAACGGAATGACCAACCAGAGCAAGTCCTGCTTTCAGCTAATTCTGCAATGTGCTCAAGAGACCAAATTGGACTTCAGCGTGGTGCGGGTAGGGCCATAAACTTAGTGAGTTTCTCTATGTGTGCTTGTCTGTATCCGTGCGTGCACATGTGGTGGGGAGAGGAGAAGTACGCTCTAACCTATGATTTGTGTCGCATCAGTTTTTTTTATTATGAATCCATGTAATACTGCAGGGAATGTGCGTACTGTGAGCCAACTAGATATTTCCCAGGGGAAATTGTAAAGCGAGCACAGTCATGAGTATTTAACACTTTCTTACATGCTTTTAATCATATCTAATGTCATGTTTTTTTAATACTGATATTACTTCTAAGAGCATCTCTCTTCTACTTTTCTCAGACTTGGGTGGGAAACAAAAGGCGTAAACTGGCCTCTAAGACGGACCAGAATGGAGGCCTGCCTCATACCTTATCCAATCACGGACCACTGGGGGGTCTTTTATCCAATCACACACTGGCAGGGGGAGCTTTATCCAATCACAGCCTGGCGGGAGGGTCCCTTGTCACAGGAACCATGTTGACTGCTGCACGGAGCATCCAGAACAGAGATCACCTTCCTCCGTCCTCTTCCTTCCCCCCTTCCTCCCTCTCGTCTTCGTCTCATTCCTCTTCTTCTCCTCTCAGCAGTGGCAACAACAACAATAACAACAATGATGTCATCCTAACTGGGATTTACTCCCTCAACCCGGCCCCCCGTCCCCGACCGAGACCCCCGCCTCCGTCCACTCACATGGACACCGCCGTGTCTCCGCAGAACAAACCGCCTCTTCTCAATCAGTCGGTCCACAGCAGGACCCACGCTAGCACCTCTCCCCTTCCCTCTCGCCTGGTCTCTCTCCCATCCAAGCCCCCGTCCCTCACTTCTCTACCTGGACCCTCCATCTATACGTCAGCTAGCAAGGCGGGCCTCTCCCTTTCTGAATCCGGTGTGGGTTCAGGGTCAGGGTCGGGGTCAGCGCTGGTGCCCAACAGCTGGGCTAGACAGTATGGTGCAGCGCAAGGCCACCCCTGGTCCTCTTCGTTACCATCCCAGTCCCAGCCCCAGCCCCGAACTAACTCTAGTCCCCTCACCCAACCACCTCCCCTGCCAAGGGCCCGGGTCAACCTCCCAAGCCAACCCAACCCTGCATCGTCCTCTGACCACACCCTTTGCATCCAGCAGGTCTTCACCCTATCAGGAAGAGCAGAGGGCGAGGCGCTGAGGCCATTTCAGACCGCTTCCGCGAAGAGAGCCCCGGAAAACCACAGGCCGGTACCCCGTTCCCCTGACACCGTGGGCTGCTTCTCCATTGCCATGGAAACGGGCAACGAGGAAGACGAATGGCAACGGGAGGAAGAATTGGCAAACATGGCCGCTTGGTCCCATACCCGCATGGAGCAGACCGCAACCAGCCTGTCCAACGTTGAAATGACCGGGTTCAAACGAGGTAACCCCTCCGCTCTTTCCAACCACAGATCTCCACCGCACCCAAGCAACGCAGCTTTTCACAGCAGCTACTCTGCCACACCTCAGACCTCACTCGCCGGGCACGGCAGCTCAGAGGTCAGTCTGGGCTGCATTGCTGTTTGGGTCTCTTCTGTACTGAATTCAGCTACTTACCAGTCCATGTCTTATTTACCAGTCTGTGTCTTATGTTTTGTGTGCAGAATTCATTCAGTGTGTCTGCAGTGCCCTGGCACCTCAGCAACTCCAGGAAGAGAACAGTGAGTAGTGATTGGTCCAGCCTTAACAGCCTTACCTGATTGGCTCAAAGAACATATAGGGGGTCTTTTTTGTATTGTTTTTACTTTGTCCCTGTACAGTGGTATGGACTTCACTTATTTCCTGCTGTCTCTTTTCTAACACAAATTGAGCCTGCGTAGGGCCATGGTACTAGTAACTAGTAACTAGTAACTAGTAATTTCCCTCGGGATAAATAAAGTCTTCTTGAATCTTGAATCTTGAATCTTGAACACGGAGGGGTTTGTGTGCTTAGCTACAGGATCGGACCCAGTTCAGCGACGAGGACCTCCTCCAGCTGAGGCGCTACTGGAACCGGGGCATGACCAGCCTTGGGTTTGTCTGCAGGGAGAAGATCACCGCCGCAGCCAACCAGCTCAACGTGGACACTGAGATAGTCAAGGTTATTGGCACACTAGCTTCATCTAGACCAGTCAGAAGACGGTGGTATGGAAGTAAAAAAAATAAACTCTAATTCACTAGTTTCACCTCGACCAGTCTGGAAAAAAAACATTACACATTATGGAAATAAAGTAAAAATATAGCACACACTAGCTTAATCTGGCTCAACATAAAACACTATGGAAATAAAATGCTAATAATTAAAAACAACCAAATAATAATAATAATATTAACCAAAAGCAAAACAAATCAAATATATATCGAATATATATATATAGAAATTATCCTTATAAAAGTCTACAGCTCTTCACTCATTTTAATCCTGATTTCATTGTCTTTGTTTGACTTGCTCTTCCTATTGGTAGACATGGATCAGCAACCGACGAAGGAAATGCCGGCTGATGGGTATTGAGATTCCTCCACCAACCGATGGGCCTGCTATATTTACTTCTTCTCCTGGAAATGAGTCCCCACTGGCCCTAACCCTAATCCCCGACGAGGACGGGCTTCGAACGCCCGAACTTGGAGATGAGTTGAACGATGGGGGATCTCTCTGCTTGTCTGAAGGTAAAGATGCAGATAACAAATCGTCAATAGACTTCTAAGATTAATAATGGATTATTAGACTGATCCTATGCTTTGTTTCCTAGATGGCTTGACTGACTCCTTCCAAATAGAACGAGAGGATGGAAGAGGCATCTCCAACACTGGTCCCTTGGCCAATAATGTGGTACGATTTTTATTGATGCTGCGGATAGAGTTCATGAAACACAAACACTATTTGAAATATTGCTATGAACATGCTGGTGAAGTCTGCTGAGGTTGAGTGCAGAGGACCCCTCACCAAGTCCGGTGTCCGACAACCCCCCATCAGGGCCTTCATGGATGACCTGACCGTGACAACCACATCCGTCCCGGGGAGCAGGTGGATCCTGAAGGGTCTGGAGGAACTGATCACTTGGGCTCGCATGAGCTTCAAGCCAGTGAAATCCAGATCCCTGGTGCTAAAGAAGGGCAAGAGTGTCGACAAGTACCACTTCACTGTTGGCAGCACTCGAGTGACCAATCAAGAACTGGAAGCGTGGTTGGCGGTTGTGGACAAGTCAGGCCTTCCGGGGAAGTTCAAAGCCTGGATATACCAGCATATACCTTCCACGGATCCTCTGGTCCCTCTTGGTCTACGAAGTCCCGATCTCCACCGTTCGAGAGGAGGGTCAGCAGGTTCCTAAGGAAGTGGTTGGGTCTCCCTCGAAGCCTAAGCAACATCGCCCTGTACGGGAAAAACGACATGCTGAAGCTCCCCATGAGCAGTCTGAATGAAGAATTCACGGTGACCCGTACAAGGGAGGTCTTGCAATACCGGGAGTCGAGTGACCCAAAGGTCTACCAGGCCGGCATCCAGGTCAAAACAGGTCGGAAGTGGAAGGCAGCAGAGGCCGTCAAGGTCTCAGAGTCTCGGTTGAGACACACCGTGCTGGTGGGCATGGTGACGTGTGGAAGGGATGGCCTTCGTAGTACCACAAAACCACGCTACGACAAGGCGAAGGGGAAGGATAGGAGGGCCATGATCTAGGAGGAGCATATTCTCAGCTGCTGCTCGAAAACCCTGGGGGAGGGGCGCTAGCATTGTCGTCGTGACCAAGTCCTCAAGGTCTTTGCTGACACCACCTGCAGCGGAATCGACCACTGCAAAGCGCATCCACCCAGCGAAGAAAACCATCGCTTTCATCAGAGCTGGTCAGAGGCCAACAGCAGCTTCCAGGACCTCCTCCACCGGGCTGCTCTCAACAGCACAAGACTGGGAGCTGAAGGTTGACCTTGGGAAGCAACTCAGGTTCCCAGGAAATGTCGCTGTCACAACATTGAGGCCGGACACGGTGCTGCTCTCCGAAGCCTCAAAGCAGGTCATCCTCTTGGAACTCACCGTCCCTCGGGAAGACCGCATCGAGGAAGCCAACGAGAGGAAGAGAGGTAATTAACGCCGAGCTGGCGGAGCCGCTCCAATGGCTGCCGAGCGAGGTGTGAGCCCATTGAAGTCGGGTGCAGAGGGTTCGCTGGCCAGTCCCTCTGTAGGGCCTACAACATGCTGGGCATCACAGGAGCAAGCAAGCAAGCGAAGGGCCACAGAGATGATCACAGAGGCAGCCAAAGTTGCCTCAAGGTGGCTGTGGATCAGGAGAGGAGTCGTGGGTGAGGTAGTGCTACCTGGACACAGCTGGGACGAAGAACCTGATGAACCCAGGGTACAACACTGACGATGTGTCCAGGTGCATCGCAAGATGTATTCTACAAAGTCTATGCAGTTTATGCCTTCAAAACCACAATCTTGCAGTCATTTGTGTCCTCGTGTGTTTAATGTTAATTTGCTACGCTTTCACAGCATGAAGGTGATACTCTAATTCAGTTATAAAGTGTTAGCCTGGCTGGCAGCAGTATAGTAAAAGAAGATGGAGAACCTGTCATTGTGTGAAAGCTAGTGTAGCCTTCTCACAGGATCTTTGCAAGTGCAAAACTAGGTTTCAAAAGCTGACGTCTCCTGTTTTCCTTTCAAATGTATACAGTATTCATTTTGTTTTTGATGGTACAATTGTATTTTATCCACTGATAATCACTGTTTTTTTTGTTTGTATACAGAAGATAGAGATAATTGATGAAGACGAGGAAGATTTCAGTGACATGATGCCTTCAGACATGGAGCAAATGCAGAACCTTCTGGAGTTCAAGGTAATAAACTAAAACAAAACCTTTTTACCTTTTTACTCCTATATTGTTAACCACAATATTATTTCACTTACTCGACTATCGAACGAGTATACATTTTATGTCCGACACAAATATTGTTAATTCTTGCTTATAAGATGCTAAATATTTAACCTTTTATGGAGAAATCTTGTTTCACAACATGAACAGCAATATGAATGGATATTTTCTTGTTTTATGTGTAACTGCCTGGTATTGTAGGCCATCTTCTAACGTGTGTATCAAGGACATGTGCCACCTCTGTGAACACATTCCATGTATACTGCTTTTAATACAGATTTTGCATATTTATTTATGTGTGCTAATATAATCTTGGGCATGGATGTGGGTGCGAGCACATGCTTACATAAAACACTGGATACCAAATTGAATGCATTGTTGCACCCTGCAAAGTGATTAACTATTTCATGTTTCTATTTCATCTTTGTCCATTCCAGCACAAGGAGGTGCAGTTCCTAGAGAGTGAGCTAGAGAACCAAAAACAGAAGTACCAGGAGCTTGAAGAGTTCACTAAGAGTCTGCTCACTGCTATAAAGAACAATGATTTGAATAAACAGCAGGTACATGACATAGATATATTTCATACAGATGCATTACATTTATATAACTTCAATGAGGAATAAAGGGTTTTACAAGTGTGACAAATATGAGTTTCTAACTTCTGACATGCTGTGTTTGGTTCAGTTTGTACTGTGCATGGGTACATTCGTACATATACTGGATATGCATGAATGTATTCATTTCATGATTTATTTAAAGGAGCAGTGGGCAAGATTTAGAGGAAATTCCACTAACCGACAAGAATTTGAAAAGACAGAAGACAAAAAAACCATCCCCCTGCCCTAAGCTCCTCCCACCAAACAATGTCCAAACGTGCATGTGCAGATCAGCGTAGTTGGGCAGAGAAAGGCAGGCAACCAGGAACTTAACATTGTAGAGAATTTTCCTGATTGGTATCTATAAAACTAGCTCTGATTGGTTGTTTTTTGGCCGGCGGGTTGTCATTAGGCACTCAGAATTGAGTTTTTTTTTGCAGAACATTGGATTTACAGATAGCTGCTGAAATGTTATGAGTAATTTAATCATTTTGACTTAATTATTTTACAGAAATATTGCCTACTGCTCCTTTAAGTCTGCACTTTTTCACCGCAGCAATCTGTTTTATTCAAAATGATTAGTAACCAAAGAATTATGAGTAAAAACACCTATGCGTCAATCAATCAATTGTTCTCTCTAAAACAATTTGGTACAAGGAGACAAAAGCGAGAAAATCTGAAACTGATGTTTTCATTGACCTCTTCAGGACCTCTTGGCCAGTCTACCTCAGCCCGACGATGGAGATGGGAACGACATCACCGACGAAGATGAAGAGTACACTGGCACGCCGGTGGCAACGTCGTCCTGCCACGATGATGAATCACCGTCGGCGATCACCCTGAGCCATGGACCATCGCCCGGCCCTGTGACATCGCCCATCCCTGCAAGCCCGCCACAAGACTTCCCACTGGTCATCATGAACCACGATGGTCTGTTGACCGAGGTCACGGAGCCCTCTGCATCAGAGGAGCCACAGGAGGAAACCGTTACAGAAAACTGAAGACTGTTTTTACATAGATATACTGACAGAATAACCCCCACACTCCGGATTCAGCTAGCATCGGACAAGAGCGAGTCCCCTGTCCTTCCTACGTGTACACCCATATTACCACAACTCCATGCCTAGTGCCTGTGGGTAAATGCTTCACTATGACTGTTGGGCAGACGATGCCTTTTTTACTGCATATCATTTCACCTTGCTCTGGTCTTGACCCAGACAGAATAATAAATAACCTCTATCTGAGTTACTCCAGAATGCTGTGTTTTAATGACAAACTTCAGTTAGCGAAGAGAGTTGGTTTGGGTGCCATCATGTTTGTTAATGCTGCATTCATATTGAAGAGATGTGACATGGCTGTTTCAATGCATTGGCACATGCAACCTATTGACTTTTTGTCCAGTGTCCAGCTCAACAAAAACACAATGTAGCTTAAGCTTCTTACGTCCACTTGGATACAGGGAATGGACAGGCTTATGAAACAGTTGGCTTTAAACCATTTAACATACATCCTTTCCAGGGATTAAATAAAGGGAGAATAAAAATAAAAATGTTCAACCCAATGACGTTTTATTACACCAGACGGCAATGTACTCCATGATGTTATCCACAGAGTAGGCTACAATATGACCGGTGATCTGTGGTAATAATTTCATCCGGATGCAAATCGCATCGCCCCCCGACCCCCATCACCTACTCCTCCCTCCATCACTCTAACCCCCTCTCCCGGTCTTAGGTTGTTGCTCCGGTGGTTAGGGGGGAAATCCTTAACTGAATTGCGTCAGAGCTACGTCAATAAGCTCTCGTTCACTGACGTTTAGGTACCACAGTAGCCGCCATATTCGCATCTATGGAAGGGTAGCGGCGTTTGGGTTGAGCGTACGGCACAGTCAATAGTACAAACTACTCCGACACCGGCCTCCCCTTTTTCTCCCCGCACGGTTGTTACCCGTCGTGTAGCTTGTTTTGTTTTGCGATCATCCAGACCGAACATCCGGACTTCCAAGTAGGGGAGACATGCAACGTGGAGCGGGGGTCTAAGGCTGACTACGATGCCGTTCTCCGAGCCAGCGGAATCCTGGCACAAGATGGAGGTAAATAGCGTCAGTAGCGAGGTAAGTTTGTCAACTTGTGACCCGTGTTTTGTGTCGATGTGGTCGTGTTTCCGATCTTTCGTACGTGTCCCTCCTGGCTGTGCAGAAATCCGCGTCGGGAGGGAGCTGCAGCGAAGCCAGCGTTGGCAGTGCATCATGCTAACACACTAGCTGGGGGCTAACAGCTGTGTGGATAGCGCAAATGTTTATTGTGTGTGCTTTGCCTGAGGTGTCGGTTGTGTTTTGTTTACCGTAGTTTTTACATTGTGGCGTAGGGTTATTTGAGCGGGGACAGGGACTCGAGGCATTGGGCAGACGCCACATTATCCCAGTAATGTGTACCGTACTAGCTAAGGGCTTTGGCTTCACGGCTAGTTCAAGGTTAGCCGAGTTGTTTAGCACGCGAACCAGCGGGGAGAATAGGTGCGCGAGCGAAGGCGTCTGCATTGTTTGCTAGATGAGAAAAAAAAAAAACTATGTTTGTGAACGC
>OMNO01018252.1:4625-15269 GCA_900303215.1 Trachyrincus scabrus | reverse complement strand
TGTGTGTGTGTGTGTGTGTGTGTGTGGGTGTGTGTGTGTGCGTGTGTGTGTGTGTGTGTGTGTGTGTGTGTGTGTGTGTGCGCGCGTGTGTGTGTGTGGGCGTGTGTGTGTGTGTGGTCAGCGTGTGTGTGTGTGTGTG
The DNA here is from genome assembly GCA_900303215.1 of Trachyrincus scabrus. Classification (NCBI taxonomy): domain Eukaryota; kingdom Metazoa; phylum Chordata; class Actinopteri; order Gadiformes; family Macrouridae; genus Trachyrincus; species Trachyrincus scabrus. The sequence continues at coordinate 15,130 of OMNO01018252.1, read as the reverse complement.
TGTGTGTGTGTGTGTGTGTGTGAAAACAAAGCCCATTGCTACGCTGCTGCAATCACATGCAATTCTGTTTCAGCTTCGCCCATTCTGCTGGTTGCCTAGAAACGGGGTCACCTAGGCCACCAAGCTGTTGGTACCAGGGAAGAGGAGAGGGGCTGCTTTATACTGAGAAACTATCCGTCGCTAAGTGGGCGCCTATAGAATTCGTCAGATTAGTTTCGATAGTGTGTGACACACGAGGGAGGTATTGATAAAGATCGTAGATACTGAATAAACTCGACAATCGGTCTCTGTTTTACATTGCCAGATCGCGGCTCCCCGCTGGGATGACAAGGGAATTATTTTCAAACTGTCAGCGATTGCTCACCTTGTACCACACCGTGTATGCTTTGCTTGTAGTCGGAGTGAAACGACGCGTTAATTGATTTCTGCCCCTCTGGACGTCGTTTCATCATTCCTGTGTTTTTAACCCTTGTGTTACACCAGCCTTGCAGCAGTCTCTACACGGAGACGATATCTCATGGGGAATTATAGGAAGATAGAGAGGCTGAGAGAGAAAGAGAGAGGGGGGGGGACACACACACACACACACACACACACACACAGCTACAAGATAAACACAATTGACCAGTGAGACAAAGGGATTGAATGACAAAATGGTTCTCAAAGGGTTTTAAAATACAAAGTGGTAGCACAAAGTAACAGTATATTGCGTTGCCCTAAATAGAGACAGTCTATAGGCTATTGTTTTCATACAGTAGCCTGCTACATACAATGGTTAATATCCAATAATTTAAGTTCCATATGTGTAGCCTATACGTGTTTGAGCTATGGCACAGCACTGCTTTAAGCTGGTTTCAAAAACTCCACAAGTGCACCTTGCTCATAAACTGACCGCACCCAAATGAGCCACACCTACAGTAAACAATGTTGAAAACATTGCCACTAGGTCATAGGTTAACTTAAATCAGGTATTATATTTACATAGCAACGGTTTCATTTGTGCCTCTTGTGTGTCAGTATGCCTCCAGTTTAATGTACTGTTAAAATGTGGATGGAGGGCCACTCGAAATGTATTTAAAATGTGCAATGAATCCCCATAGGTTTAATGACTTATACTTATACTTATGAACATACATCCTTAGATAAATAGATAAAGCATCATATAATGTTCATTTCGTCATTTCTGTGTTTGTTTTGCTCCAGTTGGATGCAAAAAGTTATTTTCACGATCAGCATGACCTAAATTGGAAAGAAGAAAGGTAGTTTAGTCTTGTGAAAACACCAGCGGATTTCACACAAGCCCATAATACAACTAAAGATAGAAAACCAAATGGATGAACATAACACAAGTGTGATATATAAATAGTGTACCGTTTTTATTCCATTAACATAGCACCGGGAGATAACATACTACAGATGGGTTTGCAGGTACATTCAGTGAGAATTGAGGATGAAATGTTTGCAATGTTACTTCTTTAACATCATTAACAGGGAACCTTATTCAGTGCAAATAATATAAAAGGAATACACGGCTAAACACAACTTCTACAAGGAAATATACATATATACATATACCACTGATTATGTTCATATCAAATATCGATATAAACATTTACACATACATACTGTATATATATATATATATATATATATACACTAAAACTTAAATCACAACTCAATCAGTTCAAACTAACTGTAAAAAGGACAACAACAAGCTCCATAGGGCAACGAAATAAGTTACATTACTGGGTCATTATATAAGGCATACAAAACTTAAAAAACGTAAATTAATATTTACGTAAACAAAGTGTCAAATCAGTGCAACAGTTACATAAATATATGAGCCACAGGTCATGGTACACAACAATAACATTGTACGAATTATGAATCCGAATTACCCATCAGCCAAACTCAAATTCAATGTTGCATTGCAACCAGTCGAAAATTCTCATTAAAAACGCGGATCAATGAAGAGTCAATGAACAGTGTCCGTGGACTCGAGAGAGAGAGGGGGCGGGGTTAAATCGAGCTGTCGTCCAGGTAAGTCCTGATTCGCTCCTGGTGTTGCTGGGTGAAACAATGTCCGATGGCCTTTTCCATGTCCTCGATTCGACGGCGAAATCGGTCCCGGTCACGGACCATTTCCTCCCAGGGTCCTTTGCGGCATGCCTGGTGAGCGAATGGCCATGTCCGCATCACGTGGACGTGCACGACAGGAGAGAAACGCACCTGGAACACACGAGCAGGAAAGACCAGTTAGGAAACAATGCAGGAAGGCAAAACGTCTAATTATATATAGAATGATGAATGTTCGAGAGACCTACATAACTCAGTATTAACTTAGCAGCAACAAGGAACAACACCTCACTTCTTCCCCTTTAGTGGGTACCCATAAACATGTCTGCTATGGGGGCAGGATAGTGTAGTAGCTAGGGTGTTTGACTCCCAGCCATGGAGCAGACATGCAACTACAATGCACTGCAAGTCGCTTTGGATAAAAGCAACTATGAATGCTGAGCGATGCCTGTTGTGTGACTAGCTAATGTGTTTTGGTGTGCTGCCTCAGGGTCTAAGATTTGGAACTGACGTAAGACCGTGTTTAGAGATACTCTCTGACACACCACCACAGGAACACTTAAGTGCATGAGGAAGTCAATCCCCTGCTGAATCACTCACATCACGTGACTAGTTTAGCCATGACAACTGTGAGTGTTACAAAGCTAAACACCAAAACGCAGGGCTAAACCAGGCCGGGTAGGATTTGTAGTAACTACTATACTACACCAATACCACTATGACTTGTTTATTACAGAATAAACTGAAAACTAAGGTGACAAAAGGGGGTGTGGTTATCAGAGGCCCGTACCGGTGCTTTGGAGGAGTATTCTGGATGTATGGAGTATGATAGGGCTTGGGGACTGATTGAATAGTCACCTGTTTGTGGCTGCTGGTGATGCCCTGGCCGTGCTCCAGAGCAGAGGAGCCAGGTGGTTCAGCGGTCCTCTTCCAGGGTAGGAGGGTCAACTGCGGGTGGTGGTGACTCACTTGCGGGCGCTCCGGTAGGACGGGTCGGGGTACTGTGGTGTGCTTGGGAACCATGGCCTTCTTCTTCTTCTCCTCCGCCTCAGGCGAGGGGGGACACTGTTTGGGGTGGATCTCTGGTGGGTCGGGGTGGTCTCCTCCGTGTTTGGGCTTTAGCGTGAGCGTTGTGTCCGAGCTGTTGAGGCAGGCCTGGAAGTTGAGCGGGTGATATGGGTCCCCATTCTGGCAGAGCGACTTCCACAGCTGGTCCTCCTCGTCCTCTGATGACGACGACCACCACGGCGACAATGAGGGAGGTGTGGGCGCGCACTCTGGCTGCGTGGAGCGAGGCGCCACGACAGTGGAGGAGGTCCCGCGATCTGCCTGCAGGAGGCTGGGGAGGGGGGCTGCCGGTGTGGTGTGTGGTGGTTGTGGAGGGTTTTCACTGGCCGTACAGGCCGTGAAGAACATGGGGTTGTAGGGATCTAGTGGCTTGCTGAAGAACTCCCACAGCCTCTCGCTCTCCTCTCTGTCCAGGTCCGCGCAGGAGCCGTCCGAGCTGCCCCAGCTACTCTCGCTGTCGGACCGACTCACCCAGATATTCAGACCCGGCGGCCCAGCTAGTTCCTCACCCTTCTTACCGGTGGAGATGCATTCAGCGTCACTGCCACTTCTCGCTTCTTGTTTGGTCTTCCCCATGTTGGTGTTGGTTGAAATACAGGCAGAGAAGAAGAAGGGGTTGTAAGGGTCACTGGATTTGGACAGTGACTCCCAAAGAGCTCTACTTTCCTCGCTGTCAAAATCTCCTTGGGTTTGATCCTCCTCGCTGCTCCAATGGGGGCTCCTCTCCTCTTCTGAAAGGTCCTGTTTCAAAACTTCCCCTGTATTCTTGTGACTCGAATCCGCGGTGTCGGTGCCAGACGCAAAGATGTTCCAGTCGCCAGAGAATCCCATGTTCCAGCTGGGATGGTGTCCAACGAAAAGCCCGTCTTCTTTGCTCGTCGCTCTGGAGACAAAGTCGTCAACTAGCCCGCAGCACAGGTCGTCTCCTCGCAGGCTGGACAGCAGAGCCTCGGCCGTGGCACCTCCAGGAAAGCCGTCGCCGACGTCGGCGCAAAAATTAGAGAGTGGATTCGAACTGCCAACCATGATACCGTTGTCTCCGTCAAACAACGAGGAGAAGAGGAACGAATCTGTTGGGTTTGTTGTTGCGCCTATGTGTTGAACGTGCTGACCAGACTCGTCTGTGATTCTCAGGTGTACCTCAAACCTAAACATCTGAAAAACTGGAACAAATATAAAAGTAACAGTTTATACACAGCGTGTTGTCATGTTTAAAAATATTATGTACTTTGCCCAAATGTCCCGCCTGGGATCCAGAATAATAAAGGACACCCCATGTTATTATAATTTAATCACGAATTAAGGTCGAAATCCAAATCGATTAGACATATAGGACACAGTCACAGCAAACACGTACGCGTAAGATGACTTTAATAGAGTGTATAGTTAGAAGACGAGTATATAATTACCTGACATGAAGCTTATGTATATAACCTGGACCAACATGCGAAGTTGTTCCCAAACAACGCACAGAATTTGTTTAGTCCATGGCAAGAGCGCCATTCCCCCACTGCCGAACTTCTCCATCGCAGTATGGGTTGAAACCCTTCCGGAATCCTTAATTGTTGCCATTTTGCCTTGACATATGGCGATAATCCAGTACTCCTCACGTATTTTGATATTCTTCGTCAAAAACCAATAGATTTCGCGTATTTTTCAGTGACAGATGTACGTCGATATAGAGTTGCTTCATCTTTTCGCTTGTTTGTCTTTTGGGTATTTATCAAACGTCAGAATGTCTTCGCTCCATATTTTCCATTATGTTGTCTTCGTCGTAGTAAGGGTGAGTGAATTTCGAGCGATTGCAACACGACACTTAAATAAATAAGTTTTGACGTCAGTGCTCGCCGATTGGCCATAAAGGATGTCAGTTTTTCAATATCCAGCCCACCAATGAAACCACGCCTTCAGATTACTACTACCCGTGACGCATAGAAACTTCCCGTAATTTCCCGACTACACGTAAGCGATGTACTCATTCAAGAAGGAAACTAAAGAGATTAAAGTGGGATTTTCCCTTCAATATCAGAGTAGACATGATAAACAAAAGCTAGAGTACATCCTACTCCAAGGACCAAATTGATATTGTGATCTACTGAAGGTGACATTTAACATTATGCCAGTGATGTTCCTAAGGTGTCTAAAAGAACGCCAAAATTGCATTTTATCAGAACCTAGCTTCACTCACAGCTTCTATCGGACTGTATCCGTTTAGTCGTACGGTCAAAGGTACCACTTCCAATCCAAGTATTGATTTTCCTACATTATTTCAAACAGACTTGCTTAGCACAAGCAGTCTTTTATCCTATCCAATCCTATATAGACTGAGGAGCTGTAGTATATCTGGGCAACAATCTACAAAGTTGAAAACTGCCATTTTACAGTATCAGACAACTTTTAGGTGTTTACAGTATAGGGTGCCTACATTATTTTAGACTATTGTAACATTGTTAAGTGTAACAACACTTTACCTAACAATAAAAAGATGACAAGACAGAATCCAGAATCTATTTTTTTATTAATCCAAAAAGTTGTTTATGCCACCAGAGCAGAAGCTGTAGAGGACTCGCTGTTGACAAAGAAAAAATTGACAATTAGAAAATATTAATCTACTCACATTTTAATTACACAACATGCCATGCAATACTTAGGTTTCTACAGCACAAAATTAAATCCTGTCAAGATTTCCTGAATTGCCATCAGAAAGACCAATGAAGAGCAAATTATATCATTTGGATGCATGTACGAAGGGGACTGGCAGAGGAGGCACAGGGTAGCCACTCAGCTAATTTACCTCCAGTTTTTCTAGCACAACAGAAATATCACAACTCTTAATAAAAGGTAAGGAGGACAATGAATTGTGCAAGAAATCTACATCTGGTTAACACATTAATAGAATGTGGGAGATACATACTACTTCCAGTTGGGGGCCAGTACTCTCTTGGTCTTGTAGTAACGGGCCAGCCTGTGGATCCTGCTCTCTACAAGAATCAGGCGGAACTTGGCATCCCTGTCCTGCAATACACCATTAAAATGGTTAACATAAGTGTAAAAAAGAACTTTGTCCTAAATGTTAGTACAGTAATTTATCAAACATGCTTCGCCGGTCGGTCTACATGAGATGTTCCTGAATAATCAAGCCAGTAAGTCAGATATACACCAACTAAGCGCAAATTATATCATTTGGATGCATGTACGAAGGGGACTGGCAGAGGCGGCACAGGGTAGCCACTCTGCTAATTTACCTCCAGTTTTTCTAGCACAACAGAAATATCACATCTCTTAATAAAAGGTAAGGAGGACAATCAATTGTGCCAGAAGTCTACATCTGATCAAAGTTGTGATCCTGACAAATGTTAAACCTATTTAATTCTCAATTACTTACTAATACAAAGAAAATATTTATATATAGTGGCAGATGACAATTTAGAGGCAAATGTCTTATGGATTCTGGGCCCTTGTTGATTTGGGGGTTTGTACAAAATTGTGTTGAGTGGTTTGGTTGCAAAATAAAACAAATATTCACAGCTTGGCATACAGCCCAGTGACTTCTGATATCCGATTAGGAAATACAATGCTTTTTTTCTTGGGCCGAGCCAGACGTATCCAGCAGGACAGATCCATGTACCTTCCTGTTCCTCTCCAGATGCTTCCTCACAGCCACAGCTTTCTTGATCAGGTGGTAGAGGTCCTCGGGCAGGTCAGGGGCCAGGCCCTTGGACTTGAGGATTCTCAAGATCTTGTTGCCTGTGACGAAACGCACCTGGGCCACACCATGGGAATCCCTCAGAATCACACCTGGACATAGGAAGATGTTGCAACAGCCAGACTTCCAAATATTAACTCGCCCCTGGGTAGATGTTCAGACACCTTAAAACAGCAGCCGTTATGCATTATACACCAATTGCTGTTATGTGACCTCATTTATTTGTGATTACATGCCCAACATAATTGTAGCAATGAAAAGCATGAGAATGCATGAAAAGGCAGTTCGAGCGCACCCTGATTTTGTAATATTTACAAATGCAAAATGTAATGAGACAAGAAAAAAAAGGAATTGCATTTGAATACAGATTGTCTTGAGTGGGTGAATATGACTGACTAAGTCCATTTTCAGGTCACAGCAGTCTGTACGAAGGAGACTGGCAGATGAGGCACATAGTAGCCACTCTGCTAATTTACCTCCAGTTTTTCTAGCACAATAGACATATCTCAACTCTTATAAAAGGTAAGAGGAAGACAGTGAATTGTGCAAGCAACTATAATTTGTATCACCTAGTGTGACTACAAAACTTGATACAATAGGTCAGATCGTAGAAGCATGCATATTATTACCCTCCAAGACATGTTGAGATAATTAGCAATTAAGGCCCTTGTCATTGGTTATGTTGCATGCTTTAACCTAATTAACCACGTTAACCTATTGGTTAATATTATGTGCATACATACTGATACAGTACACTTCACATCAAAATGTGCAAGTGTAGTACAACACTCATGTTTATGTCAATTTTTGTGGCAGGGACCATTACTGTTCATTCACACAACGCAAGATGTTATTAAAATGGCTATCATGTTGCTCTGGTCAGTAAGTCTTGCTTATAAATATTCCCTTTCCAAAAATGTTGGGAGTCACACAATAGTGAGATAGAAGAATTACACGTTGAAGTATGGTGTGTAGCACCATACACACAATCTACATATCTACAAAGCAACAGGAAAGCTATGAGATTTGTTGCGTATATGAAAAGTGTTACGCCATTCGTCCTGAATATATGTACCGTTCATAATGTGGCATAGGCAATGAAGCCATATTGTGGCCATTAGGCCTCAATATGACTGCTTAAACATGCTTTTATTAATGTTCCTGTCCTGATAGAAAATACATACTGTTCATAATATGACCCAAGCAATGTGGTAGTTATTGGGCTGCAGTATGAGGCCATTTGTTGCTTAAAACATGTACTTTTACATCCTAAATGGTGCAAGTTTTAAGTGCTTAAACTTTTAAGCATTTCTTAAACTACAGTGGACATGGTCAGTGCTATACTTACCGATCTGAGATGGGGTGAGACCCTTCTTGGCCAGTTTGAAGATCTGCTCCTTGACATCATCAGATGTAAGTTTTAGCCACTGTAACGCACATTCAATGCTTTTGTTTAGACCATCGTCGAATAAACCATGAACTATGTATTTTAGCATGTACGGGTGGAGTTGGATATAGAATACAAATTGCATACTCACAGTGGGAACACTGCGCCTGTAAGGCAGAGCCGACTGGGACAAGCCCTTTCTGTAGATGGGATAATACAATGTTGAGACATTTGTAATTTAGTCACTCGTCAGTTTGACTTGAATAAAGCGAGGCTTGGTGTAGTGGCCTAGCGACATTGTAAAGTATCAAGCTAACGTCAAGTGCTTAGCTATTAGAGTATTGTAGAGTGCGTTAGCATGTATCAGCATTAGCTGAAGCTAACCCATAAGCAGCTAGTGGAAATGTGGATCGAACAGAAGGGGAATTTTAAAACCAATTTTCTGTCTCAATAACGAATTCAAGTTCGCCATTTAATTAATCGAAGGACTACGATGTGTTACCATACAACACTGGATCACTTATGCACGTTTTAATTATATATTACTAAGTTAAAATTGTAAAAAGCAAGCCTACCCGGGAGCGTGCATGCGACCCATGATGGCGGTAGAGGAAGAGAGGCCGCACACGCGACAGGAAATGGTATTTTGTGATTGCGTCGGAAGTGACGTAGACCGCAGTCTTCCGATTTACAATGAAATATATAATATGCATGTCAGCTAAATAAAACTAAATTTATGTTATATTTCAGAAAACACGACTAAATAATTCACTTTGAATCCAAAACCCGATATATTTGTCTCTGTGTGGGACTTATAACCAAACTAGACTCGATCATCATGCCCTCCTTCTATTATACCTTATTATTAAGTATTTGTCGCTAGGTGTATATTTAAATTATGTAGCATAGGCATCACCCTTGTCATACAATCATTTATTACAAACCGAATATGATAGTAATCCTAGTTTAATTGAAAACAAAACTATGACAACAATCTTAACAATTTCAAATTTCTGTGTAATTATGACAGACTAGAGCAGTGAATATTCAAGTTCACTCAAGTAGCTTTATATCCAATCCAAACAAATTAAATAACATCGTCATCAGGTCACACTGAGGGTTGCTCTGCTATGATATATTAACATATTTAACTTAATAATTGGTCATTTAACAGATGCTGCTATCCAAAGAAACTTACATGAATTTGTTGATACATGTTATTATTGAGCAGGTAAAGGCTAGGTATCTTGCTCAAGGATGCATACAGGTAGGCTGCAGACATTGGAGTTCAAACCCATAAACCTTTCAGCTGGGAGACAAACACCCTAATCAATATCCCCTCGTCATACAAATCATGGGACAGAAATGTGTGACAATGTTTGGCTTAAGACTTCATTTTGTTTCCTGTATGTTCTGACCAATCATGCCGCTGGGGGCAGTACTACTGGAAACAAACCTGACCAGCAAATCAGCTATTCTGCCAATGTGAGGTGGCTGATAACCCAAAGGCAGAGAAGAAACAACCAACTGTCTTAAGTTTGAATGCGTGTTGTTTGTTCATGGCATATTGATTGGTAGCAAATCGCTGCAACAGACAGGAAACAGGACAGGCTTACAACCTGAGCCGGCCCCCTTCGCTGCTCTGGCTTGCCTTTAAAAAAAGAACACTTCTGCGTTTTAAGATCAACTCAAAAGATACAAAGAATAAAATGCAGTCACACACATCTTGTTCCAAAAACATTTAATTCGCTTTAGGGTAGATGAATTATAGTACACATTGATCCATTAGGGTTAAAGATCACCAATTAAGAATAAATAACTGGCCATGTTAATACAAACACTGCTTCTTTTATAGTCACTAAATGTGGGTCACCATTATTCATACTATGAGCGAAGCATCTTAAATCATAACTACCGTCGATATTTTATTTAAAAGAAAAGGTTTTCCCTCCAGATAAATTCATCTTAACTTTTTTTAAAAATGTTTTTAAAATAAATGTATAGTTAGATTTATAGTTAGCTTGAGGAGAAGAAAATAGCCACCCTCTTCCATTGAAAGTTGGTCCCTTTTTTTTTTAAAACTAAAGATTGCTACCGAGTTTAACTATGTTGCCCCTCCAACACTGATCATCTCACCACAAATAACATTATTGTTCACCTGTTACTGTCACTTAGGAATCAGAAAGGAGTGGATCTGTACTAACATGGCAGGTAAATAATCTAACCCCAACACAAAATAATGGCAGCATTATCATGCCCAATAAGGGG
>OMNO01018245.1:4970-15877 GCA_900303215.1 Trachyrincus scabrus | reverse complement strand
CACATTCTCATTTTAGAAAGAAAATACAATGATTACTAACCTTGCATCTCCTATGGCTCCTATTCCCTATGGCTACTCTGAACTCTCTGCGGTTGACATTGTTTTTAAACTTTAAACTCTAAACTGGGTTGTGCAGTAGCCTCGTGAGACCATCCAGATATTCACTTTTATTTTGGTAGCTACTCCCAATTTTGATTGTACGCGTTAGGGTTAGGGGTTAGGGTTATGCTAATGACTAAATATAGAAAGGATGGTATTCCAGGGAGGGAGATAACCTCATCACCAGAACCATTCAACCATCAGGTGATGGACACTCATGGATTTTGACGACCATCGATTAAGGCGCTAACGTTTTGGTGGTTGCACCCCACAGACAAAGGCCCACAGGCAGCAGCTGTCGGTGAAGGAGGGTGCTCTGGACCAACTGGAGGGCTGTGTTCAGACCATCGCGGCTTCCCTGCCCGAGGACCTGCAGATTGTCCTGCACAGACACGGGCCATGACACTACCACCACCACTTCGTCCTCCTCTGTTGCCATTTAGCCCACAGCTGCTATACCAGCCACATTGTGATGCGGCACCGTGTATAATCTAGATCTGAGCGAAGCCAGTATTTTTTCGAAGTAATGTTCAAAGTAGGTACTGTAAGGTTTGACGCCTTTCCGAATAGTGTGGGTGGGGGCCAACTTTGCTTCCATATCGTTTGCATTGCTCATCTTTTGAAGCCGATAGGTTTTTGCTGGTTTAGTGCGTTACGAAACTTGAAGAGATGGTCAGACTCTCAGCTTTTTAGCAAATCCCCCCTCCCTTATACTTTAATTTATACTTTGTGGAAACACTTTTTAATCAGTGTTTCAGTTACCTCACACTTTTTATTTAAATACAAGTCAGAAGTTGTGTATTTTCAAAAACTTTTTACAACTATCCGGCATTCAATGACTCGATACCAGCAGGTCTAAACCTCTACTAATTCTCTGCTCAATAGTCTTGACTTACACTATGAATGTAAGGACAGGCAAACTTTGCCTTTTATTTGCCAGTATAAAAGTTTATTTACTGTATTTATGTTCAATGCACTCCGCTATTGTAATATTTTCATAATTAAGACGTTAACATTCATAGTAAAATGTATTTAAAAATCGGAATGCTTTGCTTGTGTTACAGATACACTTTGAACTGCTATATTCAAGTACAAATTCTTCATTTCCAGTTTTACCAGCAAACTCAGACTTTCACACAGGAAAAATAGTTTAATTCTCCAAGGGAATCAAAAATATACATATGGAGTGGTGTTATTCACAAAGGACTTCTTCCAAAAGGTTATTCAGGAGATTATCCACAGTGTCAATTGTAGACATTGAAGCACCTAGCCGTATGTCACATGCAACTTCATATCAATGTCAATACTCAATACATTTTATCCCTAGATGGGGTAATGTTTGGAATGAAAAAGTTAAGTACACATTTGAAGTAATTTCCCCATTACTCATAATAAATTAGATGCAACCAACAACAACAACAACAACCGTTAGTTAATGTAAATGGGCAAATGCCAATGAGGGAAATGCCAATAATTCAAGCCAAAGAAGACATTGTATATTGCCCAAGCACCCGGACCTTAAATAACCACACTGCCATAATAAACACTTGAAGTGAAACCAGTCAGAACTTCTGTTCAGAAGGAGGGGCCCAGCCACGTCAGCCATCATCTATTCCCCGCCGGCCACCACGTCTGTGCTTGCAGTTTGAACACGGCCCTCTTCTCCTGGGGACTGAAGTGTAGGATGGTCAGGATGGCGCCCAGGGTCTGCTGGCGCCCGCTGCTGTCCTGCAACGTGAGGAACTTGTAGATGACGTTCTTCAGGTACTCCAGGTTGGCGCCCTCTCTGCCGTGGTCCCTCAGCAGCTTGTCCACCTGCCCGCGCAGCTCCGCCGCCTCCTCCTCGTGGCGCTCCCCGTTAGCGACGAGCCTGCCCTGCAGCTGGTGGACGTCCTCCTCCAGCTGCCGCTTCTGCCGCCGCAGCAAGCCCGCCTCCACCTCCCTGCGGGCGAGCTGCTCGGCATACAGCAGCAGCGTGGGCTCGTTGGGGCCCGCCAGCCTCAGCGCCTGCGAGATGATCTCGCTCTCCTCGTGCGCCGAGTGCTGGCCGGTCGCTTCCTCGCTACCGTCGTCGCTCCCTTCCCCCGCCGCCGCTCTGAGGTCTTGGGTCCTGGTGGAGTCGCCGTCGCTGCTGCCGCCGCCACGCTGGCCCAGCCCGCTGTAGCTAAGGGCGGCCGAGCGGAGCTTCTCCAGCTCTTGGTCCTTCTCGTCCAGCAGGGCGGTGACGCGCTCCCTCTGCTTGTGCAGCTCCGCCTCCAGCCGGAGCAGGCCCTCGCGGTGCCCGGCCTCGCCGCGCTCCAGCTCCTGCCGGTGGCCGTGCTGGAGCGCCGCCAGACGCTGCTCGCGCTCCTCCAGATCCCGCCGGTGCCTGGCGTCGGCCTCGTCGACGTGGATCCGCAGGTTGATGTACTTCTCCTTCAGCTCGGCCAGCTGGTCGCGGGCGTCCTCCAGCTCCTTGGCCTGGCAGCCGTCCTTGGTGTTCCTGTTCTTCAGCACCACCTGCGCACGCAGCTTGTAACGCTCAAACTCCTCGCGGAGCTGGCACAGCTCCTGCTGGCAGCGCTGCTCTGTGCCGTTCTGGCCCCCGGGGTCGCCGCCCCGCTGCGGGGCCTCCAGCTCCGACAGCTTCTGGATCTCCGCCGTCTGCTCGGGGCTCCGCCGCGAGGCCAGCAGCAGCAGCTTCTTCACCCTCTCCATCTTGTCCTTCAGAGCACCGACGTCCAAGTTGGCCTCCTCCATGCTCAGGTCCCCGGAGACCCGGGTGGACGCGGCGATGGCCAGGGTCTTGTTCTCCGTGTCCAGCTGCAGGAGCCGCTCGCGCATCCGTTGGATGTTCTGCTGGTCTCTCTGCTTGGCCTTCTCAGAGGACCCCAGCAGCTCCGACAGCTCCGACGCACGCTCCTCTAGGCTGGCCACCCGGCCCTCCTCCGCCTGGGCTTGTTCGCGGGAACGCTCCTCCGCCTGGGATGCCTGGACGGATAGATTTTAAAAGAGGAATACTTTGTTAGATCAGCACACAAGAACATGCAATGGGTCCGAGTCAATGGAGAACAGTGCCCATCTAGCACAATCTTTTTTTTTTTTTTTACTACTTTTCCTTCTAAATGCTAATTTCCTGTCTGGGATTAACAAAGTACATCTTAACGTATCTTAAATGTATCTGTAGTGACATTTAAACAACTGTGCAATCAGGATAATGGATGACGCTTAAGATGGCTTTGGAGTGAATTTGAGTAATTGAGAATTTGAGTAATTCATATAATGGTGTTTGACTTGGCAACAGGCTTCAATTCAATTGGCCTTCTAATGACATATTTGTAGTCACGGTTCCCGTGTGATGAGGTAGCTTATAGACTCGTACTACCAGCTGTGCCCGTACCTTTCTGATCTCGTGCTGCAACTGCTGCTGGTATTGACGCTTGAGCTCGGCCACCTCCTGCTGCAGCTCCTCCACCCGGGGGTCTGGCTTCTTCCTCTCCGCCTCCACCATCTGCAGGCTGCGCCGCATCTCCTCCCGCTGCTCGCTGCTCTCCCGCAGCAGCGCCTCGTACTCGGCGCCGCGGTCGGCGGCCCGCGCGCTCTCCAGGAGCGCCGCGCGGGCGTCCTCCAGCCTGATCTCCGCGTCCTGCCGCAAGTCTCGCTCCTCCTGCAGGAGCTTCTGGAGCTCCCGCAGCATGAGCGCGTGGTCGCCCTGCTCCTGAGCCCTCTCATGCTGCTGGGTGATGACCCGGGCCTTGCTCTCGGCGAGCTGCTCCTGCAGGCCCTTGGCCTGGGCTTCGAGCTGACGCCTCTCCTCCTCGAGAAGGGCCTGGAGCTCCTCCAGTTCCTGCTTTGTGTTGCGCTTGTCCGCCTGGAAGCTGGCCTCCATCCTGGACTTCTCCTGTGTCACCGTGGCCAGGGAGCTGGTAAGGGTGCTCAGCTGCGTCCGCAGCTGGATCACCCTCCGGTCAGCCTCTGCGTGGGGGTTGTTAACGGGCGGCGCTACCAGTGGAGGTGGTGTTTGCTGTGGCAGTAGCTGATCTCTGCCGCTGCTGGAGCTTATGCCGCTCTCCAAGCTGCCTGCCTCTGGCTCCGCCCGATGACCCGGCGACAGGCCCTCGGTGCCGGCCAATTCAGTCTCGCCAGGGGGCCCTACATGTTCGTCCTCCATCTGCTCCCCTCTGGCGCCCTCGCTTGTGATGCTAGCAGCCGTGTCAAGGCTGTCTTCACTGTGCATGGAGCAGTGGTCGTCCTGGAGGTCAGAAGTTACGGAGGCAGGGCCCGAAGGGGAGCCGCCATCGTAGTGCTTGCCGAAGTCGACCTCCTGGGACACGGTGAGCACCTTCAGGCTCGCCTCTAGGGCTTCCTTCTCCTTCAACAGGCTCTTGTAGGCCCTGACCACATCCTTGAAGCGGGTTTGGTACTGGATCAGTTGCTTCTTCTGGGACTCAATGGTGTCATGCAGGTCTTTCTTGCTGGGGCCACCCCCAAAGGTCATCCCAAACTTTTCCATGACTCGGTTGAGATTTTAACACAACTACATCGAAGCTCAACTCAGACCCATGCTTATTGACATAATCCACCTAAGAATAAAAAATAAAATGTTATAATAACTCATAATGCGTTGTGTTTATTTAATATAGGGTTAGCGGACGGACACAAATATTGTCAGTTAAGACAATCGGGAAACTTGATTTGGTGCTTGTTGCACCAAATCACATGTGAAATGTTGCATTGCAAGGCATTAACGCATAATGCATAATGAGTGAGAGATCAGGACCAGGCACACGGTTACGGTACATTGTTCTTATGAATATTGACTTTAAGAAGAAAAAGAAAAAACTATTGAACTATGAAAATGACCAGGATCACCAATAGTTTGACTTTCTTTATTGTGCGTTACGTTTTCGTCGTACGTGACGTGGCTAAACAACGCGGATGTTATCACATGACACATTACATGACATCGATTAAGTGTGTGAAGATAGTGAGTACTTACGGCGTTATGATTAATTCGGCGTCCTGTTAACGACCTTATTACACGTGATCGCTCGCTGTTCTAGCACAGCTTATCTTGTGAATATAACATATGTCCTTACCGGTGGTTTTATATGCAAGACGTATACTTTCCAGTAGTGAGCATAAAGTATCCAGTCCAGGCAGGGACTCTTGACCGTAATACTCAACAATCAAAAGGAGGTTTGTCAAATCAACTGCCAACGGTGATGCTAGCTAACGTTAGCCGTGTTGGTCCCGAGAAGTTTTGGAGGCGGGGCTTAGGCGTGGAGGAAAAAAAAACTTTTATTTAAAACAAATACATCAACAAAATCCTACCGGACAGCACGACATATAAAACATGTCACGTTTGGCATTCAATCTCCAACCGTGTGTTTTTTACCGGTTATTTAATTTGCACTAAACCAAACAAAACAAAACGACATTTGGCCGGTTATTGTGTTCCGGTGATACTCTAAATAAATAATAAATAATGCAAAGAACAACGCGTGTATTCGCCACAAGGACTTAAAAGAGACACGTTAAATTGCACGGCGCGACATTTTCGCCACGTGTATTAACAAAGTGCCCAAAAATAGAATTTCAATAAAGTTGGGCGAAAGCGGTGACGTCATTTGTTCCGCGTTGGCCTGTACGTGGCACCAAGGGAGGAGGAGACTGGCGAAGGAGAGCTGCACCCACTTCTGTCCTGTTTCACATCCAAGTCTCTTTCTTACTTTTACCGGAGCATTAAATCCCCGCTTCGTCGGCAGCGTTAACGTCCAGGTGTCAGTGTTCTCCCCGGTTACTCTCTCCTCTAGCCGACCGTCCGCAGCATGGGTCTCACCATATCGTCGCTGTTCAGCCGGCTCTTCGGCAAGAAACAGATGAGGATACTTATGGGTGAGCGCCTAAGCTAATGCTAGTTAGCCGATGGCTAACTAGCGTTGTGATTCAGACGCGGCGTTCGTCCATTCCGCTGTGATGTCTCGGTACATTATCGATAACTGTATTATTCTCACTTTCTATGCCATTGAATTGTTTCTGTTTACTAATGGTGGCCTCTTTTCATGTTCCGAGAATATCTTGTTAGTAGCCAGGGTGAGACTGCTAGCTAGTCCTGTCCTTTTAGATGGCTGATGTTACCACGATTGGGCTAAACATGTACAATTAGCACCGTGTAATACATTGGCTGATATATTTGTTGTTATGTAATACAGCGTTTGCTTGTGATGTATCCCAAAAACCGGTTTCATGGTCCGATTATGAATGTTTCCCATTTTTCTTTTACAGTTGGATTGGATGCTGCTGGAAAGACCACTATTCTGTATAAACTGAAGCTGGGAGAAATCGTGACCACTATCCCCACAATTGGTACGTTTACCATCGTTATTCTGAGTCTTGAGTTAACTGCAGATGTTTGACGTGTTGATGACGCGAGGAAGAAGGCCATGTTTATTTCTAATCGTCATACGTTTGGTAACCACTAGTTTGAACTGGATGACGAGTATTATTTGACTGTAGTTCTTGAACCAACACCTGAAGAGGTGTTATGTTTAGGTTGTCAGGCCCAGGCATTGTTGTTTGCTGTCATATCGGTCCCAAAATTGTGGCCTAGACAAATCCAAGTCTAGTGAAATAGATCCACTTTTAATCATGGTGTATCCTTGTTTCATCATCACTCAGCAGGCCTTCCGGTTTTGTAGGCTGTTTCCCTTTATTCATATTTGCTCAACATACACACCCTTTACCTCTCCCTGCTCATTCCCAGGTTTCAATGTGGAGACAGTAGAGTACAAGAACATTTGCTTCACTGTATGGGATGTGGGCGGTCAGGACAAGATCCGACCCCTGTGGAGACACTACTTCCAGAACACGCAGGTACAGTGACGGGACTCTCGACAGCAGCACTTAAAGGCATTGTATTGTGTTCATTCCAAGTTGCTCTGTTTATTTTGTGATTAGCCCCGAGCATGTCTTGGCCTCAGGCTTTTGTTCGACTGTTTTATCAGATGAGTTTTGCCGTCACTGCCGATTACACTTGAAATACGTTTAAGACAATATTATGATGTCTTTATTGATTGCATTGTTGCCAATGTATAATATAAGTGGGATGAATAACTGACTTTTGAACTGGACTTTTTCAGGGCCTCATCTTTGTTGTGGACAGCAATGACAGAGAGAGAGTGGCAGAGTCCAAAGACGAGCTCTCGAAAATGGTGAGCATCAAGCACACAAGGGGCTCATTTCTTGTTTTGTGCCTTTGTTTGTCCCGGGAACACTAAGCCTCTTGAATGAAATGGCCGTTAGCTGGCGTGAAGAGCGCAGACCAATTTGGTATGGAGTTCTTTAACATGGTCATCCATTAGACATGACTATCTACATGGATGTACTTTGTCACTTAACCATAAAGTCTCTTTCTCTCACACATACATTTTCCTCCCCCACTCATATTTGCTTTGTTCTTTCTTACTCCTTTTTTTTGCCTCTTTCAGTTGCAAGAAGACGAGTTGAAGGACGCAGTGCTGCTGGTGTTTGCTAACAAACAGGATCTGCCTAACGCGATGCCTGTGAATGAACTCACCGACAAGCTGGAGCTGCAGAATTTGCGCTCCAGGACCGTAAGTGAACTAATACACTCGCAATGCTCCCCGTGCCACTGAAATGTACCCTGGAATACTATTTAGTCATTCAGTAGATGCTTTTATTGATCCCAGGCAACTCGGGTATTGCAGCGGACATTGGGCTTCAAACCCAGAGCTTTTCAGCTGGGAGTCAAAACACCCTAACCGCGACGTGCCGATTTGTTTTTCTGTGCAGTGGCATGTCCAGGCGACCTGTGCCACCCAGGGCACGGGACTCTACGAGGGACTCGATTGGCTATCCAGTGAGCTGTCGAAGCGCTAAGAGAGAACGGGTGGCGGGAGATAACACAGGAGCAGGAGCGGGACATGAACGAGTGACTTGAACATGTGCAGAGAGGAAGGGCAGCGTAAAGCAGCAAGTAGGAGAATGTAGAGATGCAGAATGCAGCATTCCATCAGAGGAAAACATGTTTTTGTTTTGTCTTTTGTTGAAGTTTGTTTCTTTTTAAATTATACGTGTGTTTGTACGGTAGAACACGTGCTCCCAAGTTCCTGTTCTGACGCCCTTTTTTTCCAGTTCAGTTTTCGGTTTTATTTTGTGTCGTCCTTGCAGGTGTTGGGTGAGTGGGTTCTTTTTGTCTTCATGCCTCCCAACTTTTAATTAGCATGTTTTATGTTAATTATGTATACAAACTTAATTCTGAGTCTCGTGTGGCGATTGTGCTTATATTGATTGTGTGTGGAATGGCTTTGGGACGTGTGCGGTCGGGAAAGGGGGCATTTGGGGCTAGGACTGGGGATTTTGAGACGGTTCGGGTGAGCAGACACTTTGGCCCAACTTTCTCCAGGGGAGGGAGTTGGCTGAAGGGGTCAAAGGCCACTCTACACCCTCCCCTGGTTGAGTGACCTATTCTACAGAGCTGAACAAGAAGACCAGTTCCATTCCTTAACAATGTGAAAAGTGCAAGTATTTTCCAAGGCCATTACGATGCAATAAAAGTGTCTTTTTTTCTCTCTTCTCAATTATTGTATTAGATTCATGTTACACTAATAGTCAACAGATGGAATAATTGGAATGTTCTTGTAACTTCAGATATATTTATATCACACTTCCTAATATAGAAATTGTTCTTTCCATGCCAGTCACACAGATGACAATTGTTCTATTGGTTTGATTGTAACAATCTGACAACTTATACTACATATTAAAATTGAAGTTCACTTGATTTACACAAAATGTCAAACTGTTTCATGCCACACCGTTTAATAATTCATATCAAATTATGTGCTTGTTTAGAATACATTTAATCTTTATTTCTTACGTTTATTTACACCATGTTTAGAATACATCTAATCTTTATTTCTTACCAACTAAATTTTTTATTTACACCAGGTTGAACAGATTATAACTATGAAACAGTTGATCAGAATAAGCCATAAAATTTAAATCAAATTGACATGAATCAACTACACCATGTTGACAGTTTTTGAGCTACATCTGCGACACATTACAATTTTTAACGAGACAAATTCAGAGCCATCCTTGGCTTTCCGTGCAGCTCCACGGTTGACCTCTGTCAGACGGTCATCACAACCGCTGCCGTAGTCTTTGGGGTTCCAAATGTCCTCAGCGTATTAGTATTAAAATACAAAAACAAACAAAAGGCAATACCAGTCGTGTGTGTGTGTGTGTGTTTCTGAAATTCACCGGCAGATTCCTTTGAATTCTCCCCGTTGAAAACTAGACGGTACTAAACGGTCACAGGAGCATGCTGGTTGTTCTGCCGCTTCACCACAAACACTTTCTGACCCGATACCGTCACTGCGTAAACAAAGTCTTCTAGTATGACTGTGGAGGTAAAACACATAAGTTAATGTATACTGACTGCAAAGTCAGCAATGTATATCGTTTCTCCTACTGTGAAGACGTCCATGACACAACAACAAGCATTGTTCGTATAACAAACACTTAATAGGTTAGCAGCCAAGAGTGTTCGTAAAGAGGTTAACCATCACTCTGTTACATTCATATTGTATGTTTTGCTGTATTTTGTATTCGTGTTTCCCCTTTACAAAATGCAGCGGCTTATGTAGCCGACTTCCATCAACTAACTTCGGACCATACTATGGAAGCTATGTATGATCTCACCCACTTCATAGTCCATCTATGGTCTCACCTGAAATGCGTTTGAAGGGTGGTTCAGCTGCGCCCTGCAACCGGAAGCGGCATGCCGTTCGGACCATTTGCATGATGACTCCAGCCGTGTGCTCATCGTTTTCCAACTCCCCGGCAGACTGGGGAAGGAGAGTGCCAACAGATGTTGATGACTACTAAAACATTTGCCAAAATGCATTTAGGGTGGTGGCGTGCAGAAGGCAATAATGCCCTGTGTCAAGTTAGATGCCTGCGTTTCATAACTCAACAGAGAGATGGTTTTAAACATGTGTGGCGAGTATGTGTCAAGGGCCCCTAATTTATCACCAGGTTTGAGTGTGATTAGCCTTTACAAGCTACCCAGTGGACTGTACCAACTGCTAGGCATATATATCCCTCATACATCTGGGTGGACACTCCCACTTGTGATGCCACTGTGTCAATGACAATTCTAGTCACATGACAACTTTGAAACGGGCTTGTAATGGCTAATCACAATCACGCCTGGTGGTAAAATAGGGGGCCTTTAATAACAAAAGGTATCAACACTAAAACAAAATGTAAGTAGGTTGGGCCCATCAGTTTCGTACAGAAATAAGAGACAGACAGTCACAATAAACACGACGTGTATTTGTTGGGATGGGAACTCACCGCTAAGACGCCGTCTTCACTGATCACCAGGTAGCCCAGCTGGTCGGGGATCCGCTCCAGACCCTGAGTCAGTGCGGCCTGAAAACGAAACACACACACACACACATGCAGAAGACGCAGCTAAGTTACCCAGCTAATACGCTAGCTGGGGGAATACACACATCATCATACTTCTTATTTAACTAACCCAAAAGGGAACACACGTGAAAGATAGACAACGCGTTGGGGGAAAAAAGTTAAGCCCGCTCCAAATATGAATCAAAGTTGTCGTATTCGTATTTTTATGTAACAAAAAAAGCTCACCATTCTTAGTTATTATTTGGGAAGTTGGACACCGTCGACACTTCCTCGCCCCTTCTTTCACGTGACCTCGCCGTGTGACGTCACTAGACAGCCGAAAACAAAACAAAAAATAAAAAAGATGAAAGATTAGGCATCGCTTT
>OMNO01018180.1:4366-15789 GCA_900303215.1 Trachyrincus scabrus | reverse complement strand
GGTCCTGGACCAGGTCCAGAGACCTCTTGGATGAGCTTAATATCCCTGCTCTGGATTTATTCAGTCATGTAGTTTAGAGAGAAGTTTTATAGAACGTTTCTCCTGGCCTGATTCACATATGTATGGGCTCTCTCTCTCTCATTCTCTATCTCTCGCTCACACACACACACACACACACACACACACACACACACACTCACGCTGTGTGTACACACACACACTCACACACATACTCCCTCTCTAAAAGAAACAAGGCAGGTAATTTGGCTTCAGACGTGGAAGAACCGTGGAGGGAGTTTGTTTGACTGTCATTGTTTACCTGAGTTATGATTCTCTACTTATTTGATACTACTGTCATTGTTTACCTGCCACTGAGTTATGATTCTCTACTTATTTGATACCGGAGGGATCGCTGCTCTCTGTTTTTATTGCTGCTCTTTTGGCTACCTTCCCCGTGGCCCCCAGGACAGGATGTGCAGAGGGTTTAATTTTCTAATAACATCGAGGGAGGTGGGAGCAGCCGGGATCAATATCGGTGCTCCACTCTCCCTATCCGGTCTGGGCTGCTCCAGCGCACCAGATCCACTTCTCAACGGGGGAATATGTCAGCTGCTTGTGAATAATTACTCGGTAATGCACTGTGCTTTTAGGGTTCACAGAATGTCAATACTCTACACCGGCCTAGTTCCCAATATGATTGATCAGATGATATCAACGACAACAGAAACACATCCGATGATAATAATAACAATAGCACAAAGCAATACATACCACACAGACGAATCCCTACGCATGGATTACAGGATTTAGTCAGTCGTTGTTTTCTAGGTGTACTGTAGCTGTCAGCCGGGTAGGAGTCACGAGTTATTTAAGTTATTATAAAAATCCCCAAAGCAACTTTTTCATAACGTATCTGGATTGTTTGTCTCGCAATCCACAAATAGATGGTTACCTTTAGTGGTGTAGTGGTCCCTCATTTTCCCAGTAGAGTAAAACACAAGCTCATTATCGTTCATTTGACTTAAGGATAATGTTTGTGTAAAAGTTCTGTGTAAAGAAACAGTGAGGTGTGTGCTTCATACAAATGTATTATTACAGTGACTACATGTTGTATTGTTTCATTGGAGATGATGGTGATAATGCAACATAATGAAAATACTATTATTACTTCATTCATTTTCACCATGACCTGCTCAAATACTGTTTGTTTTCCCCTCATTAACTGTTATCGATCCCACAAAACAATGTGAAAAGAGAGAGGAAATAAACAAATGAGGGAAACTTGTCACACTGTTCTCATAGCAACCCTTGTTCCACCGGTGACATTTTGACCATTTTGAGAACATCCACTTTTCCTTTTGTAATGCTGCAAAATGTTTGATGGATTAACCCTCTGCAATGGCTTTCACCGAACACAGAGGACAATTCGTTTTGAAAATCACACATCCAATTCCAGTTACAAAACATGCACTCTCTTCACATTAAGGGATTAACCGATTTTTAATTGTGATTCAGGCAATGTCCAATTTGGCACACAAAAAAAATATAATGGCAAACATAATAAGCAGCCCGGCTGCTGCATTGGTCAAGGCTTGTAATTTCAAACCATGTGCGTGTTTATCACTTTGTTTTAATGAATCCTTCCTTCATTAAGCTGTTCTACTTCTGGCCATCATGTGGCACTGTGGCGTAGTTCTGACATGTCGTTTCTCCTTCTCTAACTCACACAGTCGGCACTAAAATGGAGGACAGTGAGCGATGGATATGCCTCTTCGCTGAGGATCCACGTATTCATTAGAACATGTCCAATCACAAGAGGAATTAACTTTATACCAGCCAGTGGTGAACGGTATTTTAAAGATCGCCTTGATGTATGCGGTTTCATGCAGAATTCCTAAAAACATGTAATTCTACTTAAATTGCACTAAAATAAAATGTAAATGTATGTAAAAGGACCCACTAATGTAGTCTAAATCTACTGCCCACTGCCTGTACCCCCCTGGGATCCTCTCATCCAGTTATGTGTAAAGATCAGGCTTCGGGTATTTCTGAGAAAGTAATTACTGTGTTCTTTGTGTCTAATATTCTCTGTCACAGATCAGTCATCTCGTATTCGCTAGCGTGAATACTGGACGCCAGAGGTGGGAGTAAGTCATACATGTGCAAGTCACAAGTCACGTCTCAAGTCTTAACCTTCAAGTCTCAAGCAAGTCCCAAGTTACTGTGGTGAATAAATCAGTTAAAAGACAGTGGTTATGAAAAGTTGAGTTTTATTTTCAACAATAACGTTAATGCTTATTTTCAACATTAACAACAATGCAGAGTGGGGCTCTGAAATTATAATATAACCCTAGTTCTAAAGGGCTGTGAAAACAAGAGTACAACACAACATTTGTACATCAAAATGTTAAGCCCTGGCTCCCCTTCAGCAGGGTCACACCGTTTCTCCATGGCCTGTCTAAGGTGCTTAAAAAAGTCCTTTTGAGTCATCTGTCTCACGTCTAAGTCAAGTCTCAAGTCATGAATACCAAGTCAAAGTCAAGTCGAGTCTTTTATCAATGTTAGTCAAGCAAGTCTCAAGTCCAAAAATGTGCGACTCGAGTCAAGTCATGTGACTCGAGTCCCCCACCTCTGCTGGACGCCGATGAAAAACAGCAATTACACTTCTTTGACCTGCTTCCAGTGGTCCAGTTGTGGCCTGTGATGCTGCAGGGTTCAGAAGTACCGCCTGTCCTACCTCCGTCGCACCCCCCTTGACCGCTCGCTGACCTTTTGGTGTTTCTGTTCCACTTGTGTGTGGTTATGTGCCAACATAACATGTGTGTCTGTCTGTCTGTCTGTCTGTCTGTCTTGTTGTTTTGTTTGTTTTTATTTTTTTGTGTCAGAGCAGCTACACTTTAGCGGCTACACATTCGTTAGGCCTATATTGACTTAAAGTTATATGATATACATTATATATATATATACATCTCATGAGCATGCCAAAAGTCATTTTGATATATATATATATATATATATATATATATGATTTAATTGTTACAGTATTAGCACAAAGGCAATTTAGTCAAACTATTCTTGGAGGTTAGATAGAGTAGGCCTGACGGCCTGATTACCTTTCGTACCTCTTCAGTGATAGGACTTCACCCCCCCCACGGTGCTTTTCTAATTCTTCTAGACTTCTTTAATCAGCTTTGGTTTCCTAGGATACCGGAGGTCTGACTGGATGTCAACATAAATACAACTCTGTTCAAACTTTATTCAATTATGCATTTGCAGATGAGCTGTTTGGTGCAATGTTTGTTGGTTTTATTATTGCTATTGACATTAGTATTAGTACACTGGGATAACATGAAGCCATGAAATGTATAGATGGGTGGATGAATATTGGGTGGATGAATGATGCATAGATAGATGGATGATAGTGATAGATGGATGAATGAGTGAAGGGATAGATGAATGGAGGGATGAACAGATCAATGGATGAATATGTTTTAGTTTTTCCCTACACGCCAACGAGCTTGTCCACACAAGCGGATTTTCAAGCTGAAAAACAAGTTTGAATATTACACATTTTATCTCTTGTTTTAACATCACGCCACTTCTTGTCCTGTTTAATAGCCGGTCCGGTTTTTATCAGTATTTGCATGCTTCAATCTACTAATATATTTCCACTTCACCGCCTCTCGCTTTTTCTCTTTTCTCAGAGTGCCCTCTCGGTCTCCTTGTGAAATGCTAAGTATCTGTCCACTTTTAACCCTGCCTTTCTCTCCGAAGCTCAAGTATCTTTGGTGTGCAGTTTGCCAAGAGCCATAAACAGGTGTAAGGGAATTGCGGAGGGGTTAGACGAGATAGCCGACTGTGGCTCTCGCCAACCTCTCGGCTCCCCCGGCTGCATGCTAACAAGCCCGGTGCCCGGTGGCTGAATTCATTTGTGGTACGATATGGGTAGGGTCACCTCCGACCTCTGAGCCCCTTCCTCTAACTCACAGGTCTGTCCTTCCTTCCCGGTCAACCTGCTTGTCTCCCTATGTTGTTGTGTAGATTTAAATGTTTTATTTGAACAACTAATGATGGACGGCTGATCCTCGTCAGGTGATGCTCCTGCACACTACGACCACCGCTCATCGTAAGGATGTCATAATAATAAACATGAATGATGCATCCAAAACTAAAACAAACGTGTTGTTGCGTGTCTTCCGGTTCTGCTCATTGGTTCTAACGGAACACATTAACCCGGTGTTCATCGGAGGAGACGCTTACAGGACCCGCTGACCTTGGAAAAACCTCTGACTCTCCAGCCTGTGCCCCCTCCCCGATCCCCATCACGCACTGGGGCACCGATCGGATCAAGTCGTGAGACTTCCCTGTTAATGTCCTGGTAGTTCAGGGACCAACCTTCAGGTGCTGCCTAATGATGCCTTTTTAATTCCTCAGGAGGGGTCATTATTTGACGCCTGTATTTACGCTGTTGGAATGAGCAAGATGGGCGAGGCCCTCCACCGTAAATCTGCCAGTGATAAGATGAATATGCATATGCACTGTGATCCACAGGCTAAATTATTCAGCTCAGCCCTGATGTTACTGCCAGCCTGGTATCCTTGCCATAGGCGGCGGTAACAGTATTCTCTATCTTGGAGTCCAGACCCACGCACGCCCAGGAGAGAGACACACACGCACACATGCATATCACGTTCACATGCAACACGTCACCAACACCTCACCGCCACGAGTGTCACGTGATCACTACCCTGCCCTGTTGTGTGTGAGAGAGAGAGAGAGAGAGAGAGAGAGAGAGAGAGACTTGGTGTGGTCCCCTGGCCCTGTGCTTACCTGTCAACACACAGACAGAGTGTGTGAGCTCCGCCCCCGCCACCATTAACTCATCACCGTCCCTCGGTGGGCGTCGGCCGGTCGCCTCCATCTGTCTCTGCAGGGACCGACCGACCGTGTCCATCCCAGAGCTCTGCAGCTTTTTTGGGGGGGAGATATCGTCCGTGAGACTGGATGTGTGTGTGTGTGTGTGTGTCCCGGATGATTAAAGTACATGGATAGAAGCTTAACAGCACATACATGAACACACACACACTCAAGTGCAGATGTGCACACATACAATATGCACATGCTGTCACACTCACACACATAAAGACACACACACACACGTACATATACACTCTCAAACACACAGGCAGAAATGTACACGCACACGCATGATTAGATATGATGGCAAAAGACACACAATAATTCATCCAATGTCTCTCTCTCTCTAGCTCTCTCTCTCTTTCTCTTCCTGTCTCTCTCTCAATCACTGCCTCCTCTCTCTCTTTCTCTTCCTCTCTCTCTCTCTCTCTCTCTCTCTCTCGGCTGCTTAACACTCAGCAGGTGAACAGAGATAAACAAGACAAACAGATTAGCATCGCGGCAAGATATCCTGCTGGATGGAAGCGCAGGTATTCAGCATGTTAAACATCTCAAGGCATGAAATCAGACAGTAATGCCTCCGTTAGTGGCGTTAATAGGAGCAGGATAAGAAAGCATGGGATAGAGGAGATACGTTTTGGCCTCCTAGGTCAGCTATAGGCGGAAGGAAAGCAGCAGGTTTCACAGGAGATAATAGACCATGGCACTGTATTTGTAGTGTAGATTGCAGAGCCTGAGTTATTTGCCTTGTTATAATTTGGTTATTTGGCACCGCGCCTGTGTAAAATAGTTGTTTTTAAACTGTAATGTTCACTATGATTGTTTCTTTCACTCAAAATGTAACATTTCAGCATTGACATGTTTTTCTCTCCGTCTTGATAAAATCTTTGGACTGCATTGGAAACGTGAAAAGAGTGTAAAATACTTTCTTTGGCCAATTGGCTTCCCTCTTCTATGAGAAACGATCTGGACCTCCTCCTCTTAGGCTCCTCCCTCTTCTGTGAGAAACGATCTGGACCTCCTCCTCTTAGGCTCCTCCCTCTTCTATGAGAAACGATCTGGACCTCCTCCTCTTAGGCTCCTCCCTCTTCTGTGAGAAACGATCTGGACCTCCTCCTCTTAGGCTCCTCCCTCTTCTGTGAGAAACGATCTGGACCTCCTCCTCTTAGGCTCCTCCCTCTTCTGTGAGAAACGATCTGGACCTCCTCCTCTGAGGCTCCTCCCTCTTCTGTGAGAAACGATCTGGACCTCCTCCTCTGAGGCTCCTCCCTCTTCTGTGAGAAACGATCTGGACCTCCTCCTCTGAGGCTCCTATTGGCTTCCCTCTTCTGTGAGAAACGATCTGGACCTCCTCCTCTGAGGCTCCTCCCACCTGACTGCCACGCATCCAACATACAACCGTCTTGTCCAGCCAAAGCAGTCAACACAGAACGCACACACACACACACACACATGCCCGTACGCACGCGCAAACACACACACACACACACACACACACACTACCTTCTTTCGTATGTAGTATACATGAGTAAGACTCCACACAAAACTAACTGTTAATTGGTGAGTTTATTTGTATGTGTTGATAGCTACAGTAGCACGGGAAGGGTTGAACAAATGACTTTTTTCAACGTTTTCAACCTCCTTCAAAATTCTTCCTCCAAGTTTGAAATACTCCTCTGCATGTCTCATTGAAATTCTCCTACACATTAGTGCTTACTGCCAATTGGGAATCATTGGATTTTAAGAGCAGCAGAGCGTTATATTAAAAAACCCGGCGCATGCGATGAATTCAAATGCTGAAAGTGTTTGTAAAGTTTTTTTTGTCAGTTAACTAAATGTTTGGCTGAGTCTTTCCACATACACAGCACCAGCTATTACAGCTCAGTAATAATGCTGAGGATGTTGTGGTGGCAAATCAGTTTGCAGGAGGCTAAAAGTCAGCTTGTTATATTGGCAACATTGCTGTATGAGTGATATACATGTGTTTGTTATTATTCTATTGATATCTATTATTTAGCATCCACACGTCCCTCTTGAGTCGTAATTTCTTATATTTATCAAATCTTGACTGTATGTAAGCTTGTATGTGTCTGATATTTATCATTTTGATTAAGACATCTAAACGCTAACGTTTATGGAAACGGAACACATGGAATTGAGTTCTAGAAGGTGTTTCACTATCACTCTGACTCAAGGTCTGATTCTTACCAAGGCCAGTGTGTGTGTGTGTGTGTGTGTGTGTTCATGCTTTGTGTATGCAACTGCATACAGTCACATAAGCATGGGCGGTTGACCTTGAGTCCTCTGCTTCTCTTGTCTTCCCTCGTTAGACGTCTAGCTATGCGATGCACAGAGCCATAGGTAGACAGTGATAGAGACACTGTGTGTGTGTGTGTGTGTGTGTGTGTACATGCGGGTTCAGACATGCTGTCTGTCACCCAGCAGCAGGACTCCCGCCAGCTCCTTCACTGCTCAGGCTCCGCCCTCTTCTCCAGCGCCTGGGCAGCAGATAAATGTCTATGCAAACAATCACTATGCAAGGCAACGGCCAGCACACACGTAGACACGCACGCACACACACACACACACACACACACACACACACACACACACAATTACAAGACAAAAATAACATGTACAACACACACACACACTACATGGCCTCTCATCCCAATTGTGACTTAGAACCAGCAAGTGCTCTGAATATGGAATTGATTGGAAATGTGAACGGTTGTGTTTTCACATTCAAATGAACAGGGACAGTTCCTCCCCTTAGTCGTGATACATTATGTTTCAGATGCAGAGGCTATTTTAGGTGTGGGCATGCCAGAGGTAGGTCTTTATTACAAAATGGAGCCTATATAAATGTTTACAATATTATGGGGTGCCTTCAAAAGCCGGCTCACTAATATTCATTGAAGATTCAAACACTAAGCAGTTTTTTTATGCTGAACATTGATTAATTCCTTAAGTGCAACATTTTGCATTATTAAAGGGGAAAATGTAAAATCATATGTAAGAGATTCAAGGAGAGAGCAAAAACTAACACGGTTACGGGTAAAAACTAGTGATAATAATAATACAAAACACAAGGTAAGATCACACACTGGACTGTGACTAAAATGTTGTGGAAAATGCGAATTAATAATGAGCACCCAACCCTTTCCCTACTTTCAGTAAAACACGGATTTCACTTGCATTTCTTTCCTCGTTATAGTAAGATAAGTGGTTTTTTAAAAGCTTGTAGAATTGTACAAAACCAGGAGGAATTATTAATACAGATTACTAAACATACATGAGGAAAAACTGCTCTATCAAAACATACATTGCAAAGTGCGGTCTAAGTGCAAGCCTTACAGAGACAATTAATGGAGTAAAGCAGAGACAAAAGAGCACATTGGATGAATTAATGCCAGGCAGCTGAGTGGAAATTGGAAACCTGACTTTAAAAAAAACAAAATAAACCAGACCCCAAATTCATCATCGCTTATATAGCGGTTTCAGATATTCACTTAGAGGAATGAAATGGATGTTGGCGTCACAAATGTAGGGTTAATGAAATAAAAAACCAGCACAAATTTGTCCTCAAATTTTGGATTCCAGCAAATATCTGTTAATAGGAGCGAGGAGAGCGTATGGAAGGCCTTCTAGCTGCTCCACAGTCACTCACTTGAAGAGTTGAGCTTCAGAGAATACCTCTGGACATCCACATGACAGACTCTGGATGTTCGTCCAGCTGTGGCCGGGGGCGTGCGGTTCAGACTGGCTGCATGGCGTGAAGCTATGGAGGCGCCTGGCCCAGGATACACAGGAGAGGAACAGCACAGACACAGACCAACATACATGACTGTATCCCCGTTTAGTTTCCTGGAGCCGATCGGAGCGCTTGGGGGCTGAGGAGGGGTATCACCCCTGTCCCTCTGGAGACAGCTGTTGTCAGCCAGGCCTTCACACACAAACACTGACAAAGTGGAGAGAGAGAGAGAGAGAGAGAGATTATAAATATCTAATGGTTTTGTCTATGGTCGTTAACCATGGCAGTCTGTAATGGGGTAGAAAGGGGTAGATTACAAATGATGGGATCATCGTGCTTTGATTCAAAGAAGTTTTCTTACACAGGCTGTACAAAGTGTTTGGTGCTGAAAAGGAACCACATAATAGGAGCTGAAAGGAAGACAAATATAATGTTTGGACTCCAATAAGAGCTGCAATATTTGTCCTGAAATTGGCTTTCTATTTTTCTCTCTCCTTCCTTCTCTTTTATAATTTCCCCAATCATTGTCAGTCCCTGTTGGACTCACCGCCCCCAAAGAAGAACAAAAAAGAACAGAAACGTTTTTTTCTGCAAATCCTCACATCCTAACACGTAACCATACGTATGCTACACATGTGTCTCCTCACATCCTAACACGTAACCATACGTATGCTACACATGTGTCTCCTCACATCCTAACACGTAACCATACGTATGCTACACATGTGTCTCCTCACATCCTAACACGTAACCATACGTATGCTACACATGTGTCTCCTCACATCCTAACACGTAACCATACGTACGCTACACACATGTCTCCTCACATCCTAACACGTAACCATACGTACGCTACACACATGTCTCCTCACATCCTAACACGTAACCATACGTACGCTACACATGTGTCTCCTCACATCCTAACACGTAACCATACGTATGCTACACATGTGTCTCCTCACATCCTAACACGTAACCATACGTACGCTACACATGTGTCTCCTCACATCCTAACACGTAACCATACGTACACTACACATGTGTCTCCTCACATCCTAACATGTAACCATACGTACGCTACACATGTCCTATTGGACTGACGCCCACACACACACACACCAGTTCCTTCTATTTTGAAGTACAAAACTGTGTTTTCTCAACTGAAGATTGGCTGGGGACGGGTAATTGCAAATAAGCAATAAGGGTTCCAAGCTCCCAAACGGCTCCAGGGGTGTATGTAGCCTGTCCAATAATGCTACATTGGTATCAGCTATATGAAGGGATGTTATGGAGGGCTTCACTGCAGCAAAGCAGGATACCGTGGGTTGCAGGCAATGACCGGTCGCTAAGAACTAACTGTCAAACGAGTCAGGCCTGTGAGACGCTCCGTCTATTTGACAGGCCGACGGTCACGGCACAGAAAAGAAGCTGCTACTGTCAAACCAGCGCTTCTCTTATAAAGACGTGCTCTTGGTGTCGCGTCACGTACACAAAGCTGGATTCATACCGTTTTAGAAGTGGGTTTTATTTGTGTATTTTTATTTGTGTTTTTACAACAGGGTGACGGGATGTATTTGGTAAACAGAATGTGTTTGAAGAGCAGTGGGTGTTGCTTTGTTGTTGCAGATATGTTTTGTATTATTATATTTCTGTGTTTTTGTTAACCTTGTATCCTTGAACAGAACTAGTCCTGGTATTAGGAGACCTTGAGAGGCTGGTGTTTTCTAAAAGGAGCTAGGCTTAATATTTTCTGCATCCCCCCACAACCGAAACCTCCACTCCTCTGATATGAATGTCATGACACCTCCCACCGTCGGCCTCAATGATGTTAATCAACTCTCCTTGTGTTGTGGGATGCAAGGTTTAAATCGCAGGAAACCGTAACTGAGAAGAGTGAAGTGTGCAGCTGGCTTTTGGGATTGTTCGTCATTTAGTTTTTTGTTTAAATGCGCCATTCAAACAGGAAAATATCCTCAAGTAATGTTCATCAACAGTTTAGCATCTCGGTATTTCCATTGTCTAGTAAATCTGTTCTGTCGTACGGTACACGACCGACTTCTATTCACAGTAGAGCTGGTCCATTAATCGAATTTTGATTGTGATTACGATCTGGGCTTCCCACGATCATGAATACCAGAAAACTGACACAAAACCATGACGGTAGAAATGTGGTTTTCGCTGTTTTGAGTGAGAGTCTCGGTTTCCCCTCACGCTAACGCTCCAACTTAGCAACACAGAGCTAACTTTAGCTAACTCTACTTGTTTCAGAGATATTGAAGCATTCTGTGATTCCAAAAATTACATTAAAATCATATCATATAATATCAATGAATAACGAATAATGAGTAGTGTAAAATGAGCATCAACATATGTTAAATAAAGCTTCATAGTTTAACACTGAAATAGCTGAACTCAAGTGGAAATATTTAAACAGAGTTCAACAGTTTGAAGTGTGAATGGAGTAGGCAGTATAAACATCCAAACCATTTTAATAATGTCAAACCGTTTTAAAAAATGTTAATGAGTTAAACAAATAGCTAAACTAGATACAGTTTGAACCTAGGCCTAGTAGCATGATGAAGTATAAGTAGTAGAAGTAGTATTAGTATGATAAGTACCAGTAGTAGAAGTAGAATGATACGTAGTGGGAGTAGTATGATAGGCCTATTAGTATAAGTAGGTCTATTAGTATGATAAGTAGTAGAAGTAGTACTACTATGATACATAGTAGTATTTGTATGATAATAACGCA
>OMNO01018112.1:0-11049 GCA_900303215.1 Trachyrincus scabrus | reverse complement strand
TGCCCTGCCACTCTAGCCACACTTGTAGGTTATGCTTGGGTTCAGTGGTTGTACTGTGCCAGCCAACGATTGTCATCATCCAATTTTCACATCTGCAATTCACACCTGAATATTTGGCTTTTTTGTTTGTCATCCGGTACACACGGTGGCAGCATCATCGTCTTTCTCGTTGCCCCTTACTTAACAATCATGGCGGCCCCCGTGACATTTAGTCGGAGTATTTGTTCACTGGCAAGGATATTCTCAGGAATTCCACAATTGGTATATCATTAATATTTCTTCTGTTGTTTGTAGTCCCACATTCGTTTTTGTAAACACGATTTTGACTGAACGATTTCGAGAACCGTGTTGCATGTCTTACATTATCTGCAGCACCCGAAACACGGCAGTGTCAATGTTCGTATTGCCAATGTTATCACATGTCATATTTTTAAGACTGTGTTATCACATGTCATAGCTCTAAGACTGACAGTACTGTCCGAGAGATACACATTCACTGCACTTGCTGGTTAAACCTTTATATTCTTTGTTTCAGGGTTTGAGGAGTTTGAGCGCCGGTCGTGATCACAGGTCCTGTCAAACAATACGGTAATGAGTCAGTAAACCAGTGTGTCTCCGGTGTGTGCGCACATAGACTGTATACAATACATGTTAAGCTCACTTCGATATGTTGGTGGGACTTATTGGTGGAAACTATCGCGGACTTTTTTTGCGCACCTTGTTGCAAAAATAGCGCCCTTGGACCATGGTTTCGATTAGAGTATTTGGTATTTCTTGTATCCCAATGGCGGATTCGTGCGAGCAACGTGTTTGTGCGATCAGAAATACGTTGGAGGAGAAACTGAAGAGATGTAATAAATTCGTACAAATAACACGTCACCAAAACGCCACACACCCCTCCCCGCCATGCCGGCATACCCTTTCTACACAGGGGTCGATCCGTCTTTATTCCCCCTCCATCCCCTGTTGGTACCTTTTACACAGGGGGAATAAAGCCGCAACATTGTCGCAGTGTAAAAGGGGCTAGTGTCTCTAACATCAAGGCATCCCTCTACAGTATAATATTTAGGCCTACACAATAATTCTGTGAGCTTATTAAATATCGCAACACGATGTCTAACAACATGCATTAAAGCAATATCTGAAATGCATTTTCAGATATTGATATTCCACTCCAAATATATTTGGACTGTCTCTGCTCTGCGGACACTATGGATAGGTAAACTGATTAGTGTTATTCTGACTCTGCAGTTCTCAACTCCCGTTGGCCTCAAGGGCTTCATTACACACTACATCATCGCTTGCCTCGGCATCTTCACCGGTGAGTTGTCTTATTTAATACATTTCTTGTTGTTTCGCATAATGCTTCTTCTAATTGAAGACCCGAAAAATATGCTGTTTCTAACTAAGCCATTATGTTACATCAGTTTAGCCAACTTCACTCAATCGACTACTACGGTGTGGTTTTCCCATGCCAGCAGAGTTGACCTGAAAGCGTGTGTCTTCCTCTTTTTAGATCACAGTTACAGACGAGCCGGACTCACTCTTCCAGAAGGTTTCGGTGTTGGTTAAGGGCCATGACAGATCTGTCCTGGACAGCTATGAATTCTTTGCCACCATGGCAGCTAAGGAGCTGGGCATTACTCTTGGCAAAGTGTAAGTCTCAGTTCTGACATGATTAGTCCATTAGTTGATCAACAGAAAATGTATGTTTATCCAAATATGTCCTGCTTATAGGGTCTGTTTCAGATCATTGATGAAATGTTTTGGTCAAAATGAATGTTGTTAAATGTTGCAAATATAGGATACTACTTTGGGCTCTGGTAACTTGATAGGAATGTGTCATTAATTGACACATTTTATAAACTTAATGACCAATGGGACAAATCAATAAGTCAATAGATTAATTTACAATGAAAACGATTACAAGCAGTTGCTGCCTTAGTCTCAAGAGAAGCGTTGAAAATGCTAATTCCAAACTATGGTATGCATAAATAACCAATCCTTATCACTGTTGCCCCCCCCCCCCCTCCTCCATGGTATCTTAGCTTTGAACCTCCTAAGGACATTGAGAGGTTTACCCTCCTGAAATCCATCCACATCTTTAAAAAACACAGAGTGCAGTATGAGATGAGGACACACTACCGCTGCCTTGAGGTAAGCAAACAGTGCCTGCTTGAATGGGTTGAATTGGGGTTTTGAATCAACTCCTAATATTAGAATGTAATGTATTACAAATGCCATGTCCATGTGGGTTGATCAAATGATATTTAATTTAGCGTATTTGGGGTTTTCTTGTAGCTGTTCCGCGTAACGGGCTCTACGGCGCAGGTGTATCTCGAATACATTCAGCGGAATCTTCCAGAAGGGGTCGCCATGGAGGTGTCCAAGGTATGGTGCTTAAGAATAACAGATTATATAAAGCAAATAGAATCAGAATACTTGAATGTGCCAATAACCTCTAAAAACACGTCTAAATCAAGCTCTATTGTAATTCTCTAAAGTGTGTATCGTGTATTTCACATCCAATGCCAATACCTTTTGTCCATTATTTTGATTTTCTGTCAGATTGCGATGGTGAAGGTTCCAGAACATATCCTTGAACCCATGAGGGAGGAGCCACCCACTGACAACACAGCCAGTCCATGACAGCAACCATCAGTTAACAGCTGACCTGAAAGGCTGAACTGACCGATGGGCACATGAAATGTACATTACTCAAAGAGTTATCATTATTGATTATTGTAGATAGTCCTCTACAACAGAAGAGTTCTGGAAGAGCTGGATATCAACCATAACATAAATTAAGTATAATTTATCTGTTTCAGCCCATTTCTACTGTGTCTCTTATTTGTTTTAGTTTCTGTGGGAGTCGAAAATGTATGGCTAATAAATGGTGATTCTTTTTGTGTAATCTGATATTGTAATCTGATATTGTAATCTGATATTGTCTTATAAGTCAGGACACAGACTATGCACAAAAGTTTCCAAGTAGTAATATGAAGTCAGGACACCGACTAGAAGGAATTCATTCTATGACTTTATTGAATACATGTATAAGACAAGGGGCACAGATTGCACTCTACCAAACAGAGACATACTGTATATGTTAACAGTCATAGCACTGGGTCAGATTCCAGATAATTATATCAGAGCGTAGCCTTAATGCTTCCCGTCATAGCAGAAGATTTCCTGGTAAAATGGCTTTTATTTCATCATCACGGAGACCTTTTCTTTGCTGTGCTATATAAAGACCTGCCCTGCTGGGCTCATGTTATTTGAAGATGCTGCTGCAGCACTAATCCAATTAAACTGGTATGAGTCATGTTAACACAAAGATGAGGGAGACGTCAACGTTCTTGTTGCTGTGCCTTCACATTCGATAAAGACGTATCTGTTTCTTAATGATCAACCAAAACTTCCAACGATTACATACATCCTCGGCATTGAACAATGGTTTCATGAGGCTTATAATTCTGAATGTAATGTCAAATGACAGTTTGACTACTTCCATATTGATCTGTCAGTGGAAATGCATTTTTTGTTGAATTGTTAATCAGGATATATTCATAAGGTTGCAAGATGGCAAAATCACTTTAAATAAACAATTAGCCATCTCTAAATACTTGAAATGTGCTTTCCATTGGATATCCACTCAACCAAAATATGGCAAGGCTCTTCAAAAGCATTAAGCCATACACACGGTCATGTCTTACCTGGTTCAAAATGTCCCTGGTTCTTCACTTTTATCTGGAGCAAAAAAAACAACACAAAAGAGAAAAGCCAGTGGAAGGAAGTGTCTGAGTTATACGGATTAGGACACACAAGAAGGCTCACCTTTTATTTCATCTAGTGTACAGCTGGACCTGGTGGTGTGCCAGGTGTAGGGCGAGAGAATGACAAGGGAGGCCCCCAGGCTCCGTGGGACCTGATACCCTTCTGTCCTTCTGGAGATAATAACAGTCTCATGTGATCAACCGTACGTGGGAGGAAAAGAGAAAGAACTGCAGTGATATAGGGCAACAGATATAGTTAGGAAAGTTAGGAAACCCATCCATTTGTTCTTCAAATGGATGGGTTGCCATGGGTTAAAGATCTGTCTTCACATTGAAGACATGGTTGGAAACCGTGAAACTAATTAAATGCCTATTCTTATTATTTTTGTGACGTGTAATACAAGTGGGTTTCATGTTTTGGATAAATATTCTCAGTGTTATGTCGAGTTTAATTTTCTATTTAATTATATCAAAATAGATTGCTAGGCACAAGCAGAAACGTTTTGTACCATTCTGATAACTTAAAATAGCTTCTCATTAAATATATAAATGTTACATTAGATATTCATGAATACTTGACATGTGAAAAATGGTCCATTCCCTTGAAAGGTATATACTGCTAAAGTATTTTTTCTCATTTTCATGAAAATATCAAGATTTTTCTCTTCTCTGACTCATAGTTGTCGATTTCCCCTTCTACACACCTGTAACCCCCCTACAATAACAAGGTGGTTATACATTTGAGACAGGCTGTGTTGATAGCGATGGCCACCAGGGGGCCCTGGCCACCTATGGCCTCTGATAGTTGGGGAGTGAAGCAGAGGAGCCTGTGGTCCTTCTTTGTGGTAGGTAAAACAACACATTGGCTTCTTGGCTTTGGCCCAATAAGTGGAACGCTCTGACATTATTGGCGATGTCCACGATTGATTACATTGAAGGATGTGGTTAGTTTTCATCTTGTTTGAAAGGTAAGACATAGTGTGTGATTGATTTCATGTGACATTGCACATATGATTTTTCCTTTTAAATCGATTTATCTATTCTTTCTTTTGAATATTTATTTAAAATGTGTTATTATTAACATATCTAGTGAGGAAAAATATGTTATTTGTATATTAAAAAAATCTCCCTCAACAGAAACCAAAATGTTTAAAACAATTTACAAAGCAGAAGAGAGGTGACCTCTGGAGGAGGAAATGAGGAAAGATGTGACTTTTGGATGAAGGCTCACCTTTTGTGGATGAAGAAGAAGAGCTTACCCTTTGGGGGCCTCTGGAATGGAAGGGGCCCGGGGGCCCGGGGGCCTCGAGGGGGTGGCGAGCATCCTCTGAAGCCTAGGGGCCCAGTCTACAAAAAGGGGAAAGAGATAGAGGGCATTGCAACAGGGATTTTTAGAAAGAGAGGATTTTTAGCTACAGTTTTAATTTTGACTGAAGCTTTTCACACCCAATCAAAAGCACTCTTCATCCCAAAGTAAACACCCTGTTCTCTGGCCTAAATTATCTTGTTTTGCTGCTTTAACACTGTCATTTCTCGTTGGGGATTAATAAAGTGTTTTGTTATGTTAACTTATCATATCTTATCTTCAGACACCTCAGCTTGCCTTCAGCGTAACTAGGTGTGCAGAGGTGGGAAGGGTCCTCTGAGGTGCATGATGGTGGGTGGGGGAGGACGAGGCCCCATATTGGCCCACCCCAGGGTCCCCACCGTTGGCCCCAGAGGTCAGGGTACGGTCACATCCTCCCCATCTCTTTCTCCTATGGGTGCACAGCCAGAAGATAGTTCAAAAGCTATAAAGTCGATGAACAAAGCTTTAATACAGAGGAATACTTTAAATATGTACATGCCAACATATAAGTAATAGGCAAGTGTTTATCAATACAAATGTGTGTTTATCAATAGAAATGAACATCTATAAAATGTGTGTTTACAAAGTATGTGTATAAACTAATTTCCCCCCCCCACGGACTTCTTTGCCATTTTTGAAAAGCAAACATCATTATGTATCTACAAAATCTGTGCAAACCCACAATGGCATACTGATGAAATACAGAACTCATCAGCCACACTCATGGTCATTTTTTAACACACATTAGTAGACTTCTTTCAGGCATCTCAATGACCCCAGCCCATTCATCATGACTCCTCCCCCTCCGTGTCCACGTACAGACAGGCCGAAGCCTTTCATCATGCCCCCTTGAACCCACTACCCCTTTGAAAAGTACATAGGCCTACATGGGCTAACTTTTGAGGATTATCCTATATATTGAACAGATACCAAGAAGCACAGTAGATCAGTAGGAAGACAACGTGTGAACGAATGAACTGATTTGTTTTCTGATGTCGCCTGCTCCCTTGGACACATCCTTTGATATCTCTGTAGAACCGCTATCTGCTCCTGTTGAATCACTTAGAAAATAACGTTTGTTAGCTTTCCAATTGACAATTGCACAAATGAGGAAAGTGACCTCCCTCCACACAAGGGCAAAACTGTTCAATTTGCCAAAGGAATAGTTCTGAAAGTGAACGAATTACTTAAGTTTTAGTTGTGTGTATTGTTGTTTATGGTTGGGTTAGTTGTCAGTGATCTGAGATGGGGTGATAAGAAAATGTTAGGTATATTAGGCCTATCACATTTGATCATTATCACTATGACATGCCAAACCACAAATTTAATGGCAGGTGTCATTTCTACAATAACAATGCAAGGTTTGCATTACATCTTAAAATAAACGTTATTGAACAACATTTAGATGCAGATTTTAGAAAGTAGGCCTAGCCTATATTTTATAGGTATAGACCTATGCCACGAAACCAGTCTTGCTCAAAACCCCTTTCAGATAAGCCTAGCCTCTGGTTACATCTGGGTAAAATAATGGTGTACGTGTTAGCCATTGTAAACTAGGCCTATTGATTGTCATTGCTGCTGAAAGTATCCTTAATGAAACATAAACATGAACCCATTCCACAGAATTTTATTACAAATTAATATAGTCAAATCATTGAATGTCACCAAGTCACACAGGCCCAATACATTTCTAATTATTTAACAAGGGCAATTTTTTTCTTCTATTTACACAATCGTGTATCTTTAGTTCATTGACAATAATCTAGGCCTACTCTACAGTGGCTCTCAGGCCCCAATTTAAAACAAATGGGTAAATTAATTAGCCTGATAATGACAAAAGACACATAATATAATTAGTGCACATTGGGAAATATTTACAAGGGGCAAAATTTAAAAAAAAGACAAAAAAGACAAAAACACAATTTAAATGTTAAATTATAATCACCAGTTTCAATATCTAAAGCAAAAAATACAAATATTTTAACAGACGAATTGCCGACAATATATAGGGTAATGCGTAAAAATTGTCCGTTTCCAGCTCTTACGCGTGGCCTAGAATGTCTTTAAGTTGGTTGATGTATTCAATCGTATATTTGAGGGTCTGTATTTTGGTCAGAGGTTGTCCGCTCTTGCTGTAGGCAGGTGGAAGATAGTCCCGGAGTTGGTGCAAAGCTTCTGCGAGACTCCGCATTCGCATCTTCTCCCTCTCGCTTGCTTTCATGCGTCTTTTGGTCGACATTTTGTGTTTAGTTTGCCGTTGCGCTGAGCATGGATCCTTGCTGCGCCTTGTGAAACCATACGACAGGTCCTGGAAGTCTTGATGTCCACTGGACGTCGAGGACAACTCGGGAGAGGAGCATATCGAGTCGCAGGAAGACCCCGGCGAGTTGGACTCAAGTGAATCCTGTTCATCTCCAAACGCGCGCTCTTCCTTCTTCCAGTCCCACTCTGCGAGGATGCGGGCAGAAACGTCTTCCATGTCCATTTCAGAAATGTCCTTAACTACGGGATTCTGTTCAGCCGCGGTCGACCTCAGGCAAAAAGTCAATACTAAGAGTGCTGGCTTCTTGTATATATTGAAGCAGATCTCCGGGGGTTTATGAGCTCACAGGTTGGGTGAAAAGTTCAAAGAAACTCAAGTGCTAAAACACGAACTTCTCTCGCGACGTCGTTCGTTGTCACCTGGGTGTGAATAAGGCCAAATAGACGGATAATGTGTAATAGAAACACAAATAATTAGATTCCCCTTTGTGGGAAAAGACTGCTTAAGTTGGCGTGACGACAATTATCAGTTTGATGTGATGCGTGTAATGAAGGAACCAAAGGACTGTTACTCCTGGAGGTTTAACACCTATCCGACAAGTACGACCTGCGTGTGTCTTCAGTCTCAAAGACAAATAGACAAAAAAAATACCATTCAAGATTCAAGATGTTTGTCACATACATACACGGGGTGTGCAGTGAAATTAATCCATCCACAAAGACACCCTCCAAACCAAAACTATCATCCCTTTGTGCTTTGAATATATTAATGATAAACATATCGAAAACTAAAGCGGGGGGCAATGAGATATTTTTACGCACCAGAGATGCAGGATGCAGCTGCCACCGGGTTCCCACTAGACACACTAACCTGCCAGACCTTTCATGTCTCAATAGGTGTG
Organism: Trachyrincus scabrus; assembly: GCA_900303215.1. Lineage (NCBI taxonomy): Eukaryota > Metazoa > Chordata > Actinopteri > Gadiformes > Macrouridae > Trachyrincus > Trachyrincus scabrus. The sequence goes on along the minus strand of OMNO01018112.1, from coordinate 2,761 downwards.
CAAGACATCACTAATGATCAAGGAGTTCTAACACTGGTGGTGTTGTAAAACAAAAACTAACAAAAAAATCGCCGGCTGACGGGTTGGTGGCTGCCGTGTCTCCATTAGCTCCGTTAGAGCCTGGTAAACGGCAGGGTTTCTAGTAAACCCCCTAGCCTCGTCAAATACACACAACACCACCGCGACACTGTTTGAAACTCATGACAGTCTAAACAAATGTTAAATGTGTACACTTGACAAAATGACAAAAACAAATATATTAACATGGTGCATATGCCTTTAATACAATCATGATTATCATACATTTAGTACATCAGTCATGATGTTCCTTTTCCTACCTTTCAACAGATCATAAAAAGCTCTAAAACAGCATAAAGAGTGATACTGATACTGTGAACTGATAAAACACATAAATAACATGTACACATATAATCATAACATATAACCAAGTTAAACAATTTAGAAACACGATACACATCAACACGGGTGTTATTCTGGGACATACGTAGATTTGCATTCATATAAAATATTTGAGCCTTACCCTCTCTGCCAGCGGCAGTGGGCTGTCGCTACATGACAGCGAGTCATTGCTGTCTGGAACACTCACTGGCGATGACGGAGCGCATGTAATGAACACATCGTTGTGCGCACTGTTCTGTGGAAGACTGTCACTAATGGCTGAGGGGCCCGGGACGGACTGCGCCCTGGGTCCCGGGACGGACTGCACCCTGGGTCCGGGGACGGACTGCACCCTGGGTCCCGGGACGGACTGTACCCTGGGGCCCGATGAACACGTGCCAGGGGCGGCATTTGCAGCCGTCTTGGGAGCCGTGGTGGCTTTAGAAGCGGGCTTGAGCTTCATGTGTCTGAACGATTTGGACTTGGCCTTCCTCTGGATCCCCGCGGGTCGGTTCTCAGTGCCGCTGTCCTCGCTGGAGGAACACGCGGCGGTGCACACGCTCCTCTTGGCGCTCTGAGGCAGTGGCTTCCTGTCTCCGTCACCCCGGGTGATTGGGTCCGAGTGACACCGGCGGGGAACGAGGGAGGCCGAAAATAAGGCCGCCCTGACCAAGTCCGAGTAAGTCTGAGGCTTGTGAGCACCGTCTACGCCCCTGCTGTGAACTTGCGCCAAGGGTGCCGCACCTCGCTTAGAAACGTCACGGTCACGATACGCCTTATCGGCGCCGCTTTGACCACATTCACTCGTTTTATTTCCATCCACCGCGTGGCGCTTATCTGACAGCTGGGTGGTACTCACAGCTTTAACAGGGACCAGTCCACGTAGGGGCCCCTGGCTCTGTGCCTGGTAGAGGAGACGCTTTGTCACCGGGTCTTCATTGGTCTTCGTCTGGCTTGATATGGCCATGTTGGCCATGTTCCGCACGAGGAGCCTCTCCCTCAAGGAACTTTCCGTGTAGCTCACCTCCTGAGCGGGCCCAGAACCCATCCGCCCGGATCCGAGCACTACGCCACCAGTGGGGAGGTGGGGGCCAACGGGGCCACCGCCTTTCTCTGGAGCCGCCTGTGGTTCCGGCGCAGAGGCGCTGGGAGCGGGGCTCGCAGGCGGCGAGGACGTGAAGGACGAGCCGTCCCAGTCGATGTCACTCAGGTGCAGCCCGTCGACGATGGCGGAGACGGACGGTGAAGCCGCGGCGTCTGAGTGCGGAAGGGGAGACGAGTCGGATTCTTCACTGTGAGACGGGCGGCAGTCTTCTCCGGGTTTTGGGTGTTTCGGGTGTTGGGTTTGGGCCGCCGGCGTGTCCAGACAAATGGTTTCTGGGCTGTGTTCAAGTGTAGTTGTTGCCGTGGGTGACGCAGACAGTTGAAGCGTGTCCGGGTTCGATGCCGCGGAGCTTTGCAGGTTCATCTGAGCCAGCAGGTCTGTGAGCCCATCACACACGTCAGCGGGCTTCTCCTTCTTACTCTTTACCTTCTTCTCTGAAGAAACAAAGACAAAGAAACTATCATGAATGTGTCCACAGTTATACTACACTACTTGTTAAACCTGCACTATGTACCTTTTTTTAATCATCATTTGACTTTTGCCTTCTTCTACACAGAACATGTTTATGTTTATGTAGCATAAAAAAGACAGGGTTAGGGTTAGACAGTTTTATTCTTTAGTTATATCATGCAGGTTTAAGGGATTATTATGAGGTAAGATTTTCACACATATTAGTAACTACTTGGAGCTCTACAGCAGCTGAGTGAAAGGCCATAGGAGCCCAGCGAGGACTGTGAGACAGACACCTCTGGTGCATCAAAAGACTTCGGTGTGAAGCAGGCTAGCTGCCAAACTTAGCATTTACAGGTGTCAGAGAGCTGCTTTTTCCAAGCTAGCCCAACACGTTAGGTGCCTTTGATGTGGACACTTCTAGAGGAAGGGTCTTTGGGAAGTCTTAGGTGGGTTAGCAAGGAGGGTGGATATATATGTTGGGGGCAGGGGGGCTTCTTATCAAACAGGCATTAACAAAAAAATGTGCATTTGCATAGCAACAATTTCATACATGTTGTGGGTTTACCCGACTGGTTAATAAATGCATCTACGTTATAATTTGAAATCATGTGGAAATACACCAGTAATACACCGGTTCTCCATTACGATCAGGGGGTGGGAGGCTTACTCTTGGTCTTGTTCTCCTCCGCCAGAGCCTTGTCTATCCGGTAGCGGTCCACCACATCTGGGTAGGCCTGGGAGAACAGAGCCTCCTCCTCCACCGTCCTCACCTCACCCTGGCCCTCCGCGGGATCATCCTCAGGA
>OMNO01018096.1:0-13987 GCA_900303215.1 Trachyrincus scabrus | reverse complement strand
TGGTTTGTCCATGTATGAGTATCCGGGGGTGTGGTCTGATTGAGTGAGAAATATTCCTGGGGTTTTTGCCATGTTTCAGTTATGCAGAGAAAGTCCAGATTATTGTCTGTTATGAATTCATTGAGTATGAGGCCCTTGCTGTTTATCGGGTCGGGATCGGGTGTTAAACAGAGCAAATGTGAGATGTGGTTGAATTTGGACAGGCTGGGGTGCTTGGCTAGGGGGCAGAGGCAAGCAGATCACATGTGTTGGTTGTTGTGGTGATGACGTGGTGGAATTGCAGAAGTGCGCTCAGCTGACCAGAGGGAAGGGATGGAATGAGTGGAGTCAGACCAGGAGTAAACAAACTTTCTACGGGAGACATAGGAGTCCAAGTGTTTTGATGGCTGAGATGCACGGAGGAGTGGTCAAGTTCTTGAGTTTGAGTAGTTGCGAGGTGGAGTATTTCAAAGACATGCCAGCCAGAGAGAATGTAATGATATGCCTGAAGTTGTTAGTCGGTAGCCACGAACTTGATGACCAGAGTTGGAGAAATGACAGACACGACAGGATGGCCCACAGCATGGCAGGTGATTGGGCTGACTGAAGAAGTAGAGATGAGTCGAGGCGAGGAAACGGAGGAGGCAGTCAGGACAACTGCTAACGTTAGCTGGTGATGTTAGCTTCAAGCCGCTTGCTGGCTGGAGGGCGGCTAGTTGACAGGTAGTTTGAGGAGGCAGCGGTCCTAATCAAAAAGGACTGACCGCACCGGGACAGCTGTGAGGCTATCTGGGAATATTCCTCGCAGAAGCAGTAACGTTGCAGAGCGGAGACGAAAATATCGGGTAAAGAGACAGCAGGGAGCTAGCTAGCTCATTGGAGGCTGCCGGGTAGCAGGAGGCTGCTAGCTAACCAGCTAGTTGACCGGGAGATGCCAGTAGCAGTGGAGAAGTGCAACAGGTAAGTCCAATTAAAGTAGCGTTCCGGTAGAAACTAAACAGAAATTGGTGAGATGTTTAAAGGATAAACTAGAGGAGAGTAGGATCAGAAAATAAAACTCGCTGGGGAGCAGAAAGGAAACTAAACAGACTTAAATTAAGGCTCAGATGGAGAAGCGGCGAACAATACAACGCCAGCGTCCTCTCCGGTGCGCTCTCAAATACATGTGTGGTGTTGGAATAAAGTTTTTTTTATATTATTATAACATCTCATCTTAGTTTTGATGATTTCTGAATCATTAACCTACATTACAGATGTCTCTTCAGTCATTGTGTTATCTACGTTTGCCATGCCTTTCAGTAATTCAGCCAGATAAACAACCACCCTGGAATTACGGGAGGAAGTTAGAGTCAAACTTGGTAATATGATTAATTTGCGTTAAAAAAAATGTAATTAAGTTAAGATTTCCAGATTAATTGCAAGTGTTAATGCGTTGACGTTGACAGCCCTAGTATACATATGTATATGGGCCATTCTACAGAATTAGTTCAAACTGCAGTCCCACAATAAAAAAACTATTTAACAAAACAATTAAGTATTCAGACCGTAGATATTTACTAAGATAATGTTATGATCTATTTAAACCCAAGGCATTAAATGAGATAGTAATAAGCTAGATATATACAAAATCATCATTTATAGGGTACTTTCTATTGGGAAGTCCCAACCCTAACCCCTAAATTAAAATTTCTGTAAATAACAGAAGTTATAAACAGAAGTTGAAAGATTTAGATTTATTGTGGGTTTAATTTTTAAATTAAAAAACTTTACTCAAAAAATGTTGTCCCACATTTTCATGTCACTTCCGAAACACAAAGCGTTTTAGTCCATAGGTTGAGTCTGGTTTTTAGCTACACCCCTGCATTTTTGACCAGGAAGTGACACTGCATCCTTGTCCCTCATGGCTGCATGGTCATCACTTTTAAGTAAATCTGTTCCAAAGTCTGAAAATCAGTGTATAACTTTAAGTCACTACCAAACAACTCTGCAATTAAGTAAACTTTTTGGGTAAGAACCCATGGTGACACAGGTGTTACAAACACTTTAAATATCTGGAAAAGTTATACAGCTTTATCCTTGACTTTAACTCATGAAGTCCCTAAGTGACATGTACTCAACATCCTGGTGTGGTCATGTGACAGTGTGTGAATTAGTGGACCCATGATTGCATTTGGCGGTGTTGCTGGTTAGCACATTTCACAGAACTAGTTTTTCATAAAGCTAGTTTTTTGTTACGAAAAGGTAAGTTTCAGTTTTAACAAATTGATATAAAACAATTGACTAAAATATTGTTGTGACATATATGTCACATCGGGCTCGTATTGTCATATTGTCACGGAAAACTCAATGTGACATTTATCACAATAAGAAAAATGGTAATGAGCTGCTCAATAAATTTAGCTGATTCAATTATTTTGAATTAATATATTTTCTGTTGTTCAACTCAAAGCACATTTAAACAAATGTAAACAAAATGAATGTCAAATTAATTAAATTATTAATAAAATGTATTATGAAACAATTTTTGCATATCAGTAAATAAAACAAACAAACAAGACTTATTATCCTATGTTGGTCCTATTTCAATGTCATTTTTATTTCATTTTTGTAGCATGAATAAGAAAAAACTATACAGTTTTCAGGAGGCACTGAACATCATCCAGGGAGATGTGAGTTTGAGGGATGTGAAGGTAGCTCGGATGAAGACCCTGATTATACTCCCGGCAACAAAGACATAGAGAGTGATGAGTCAAGTGGGTGTGGTGATTCAGACAGTAGTGAATCAATTGAAGAGTACCGAAACCAAACATGAACCCCGGGCATTCAACCGTCCAAGGAAAAAAACAAGGAACCGTCCAAGGAAAAAAACTATTTTCTTGGAGAAAGAAACCCTTTGAAGCCCCTGAGTGCACATTCAAAGGACAGAGTGTCACACCTCCAGATGATCTTCATACTCCCCTGGAGTATTTAAGAAAGTTCATAACAGCAGAAATGCTTGAGTTATTGAAGGAACAAACTAATTTGTACAGTGTACAAAAATCTGAATGTCACAGCAATGTTAAGACCACCGTTAAAGAACTGGAAGTATTGATTGGCCTCTACCTGTGCATGGGTCTTTGCCAACTGCCGGGAAATCGTGCATACTGGGAAAATGACACAAGGTGTCCCATGGTGCCAATGCCTGGATATCACCCCAGAGGAGCACAACTCTGTTGATGAGCAAATGGTGTCCTTCAGAGGGACACACAGCCCAATAAGGCAGTATGTGAAGCCCCACCCTTGGGGATTGAAAAATTGGGGCAGCTGCTCTTCCTCGGGAATCCTCTGTGATTTTGAGGTCTATGAAGGTGGCACTGGGGAAAAAACTCTCCCATCAAACCAAAACTATAAAGTATTTGCGGGCAATCTTTTCTCTTCAGAACCACTGGTGCTCAAGATTCTTCAGCGACAGATCTACTTTGTAGGAACACTCCGTAGTAATCGCTTGGCTGGTTCTCAGCTTGAAGATGAGAAAAGTCTTGCCAAGAGAGGCAGAGGATCTGTTGATGCCAGGGTGGAGAAAGAGGAAAGCATGGTCATTGTCAAGTGGTACGACAACAGATCTGTTACCCTGATCTCATCCTACTGTGCAATTGAGCCTCAAGACAAAGCTTGATGCTGGAGCAAATCAGACAAAGCATTTGTGGAGGTCAACAGGCCACACATTGTGAAGGAGTACAACACATTCATGGGTGGGATAGACCTCCTTGATGCATGTGTCGCAAGGTACAAGTACCACATGAGGTTGCGGAGGTGGTACCTCTACCTGTTCTGGCAAACCATCATGTTAGGCCTAGTTAATGCATGGTTGATCTACCGCCGTGACTGTAAACCAAAAGCCACTGAAACAAAGGTGCTTCCAGGCAGAGGTTGCCACTAGCCTGATTCTTTTGCAGTCACAAAGAGGTCACCCAACACTTAATGCCAGACCTCCACCACCACTGCCCAAGAGAGTTCGTGTTGGAGTTCCAGATGATGTTCACACTGACCAGGTTGCACACTGGCCTGTGAAATGTGACAAGCGTAGCCGTTGCTAATTCTGCAAAGTCACCACCACCCTCTGTGAGAAATGCGATGTGTGTCTTTGCATCACTGCGGAAAGAAATTGTTTCAAATGTTACCATTGCTAAAAAAGCTTGACAGACATAATAACTGATAAAAATGGTTCAAACATAGTGCTGATAATACAAAAGTTGTTTACCTTCAGCATTTTTTCTTATTTTACAGTTTTTTTTGCACTATGTACATGTTTTCTCAAGTTTACAACATAAGTTTGTTGCTCAGTTTTCTACAGCTACAGTAGCTTGTTGAGAAGACCTCCAATATGAGGCAGTATTATTTATTTTTATTCAGTTTGCACATTTTTCTGTTAAAAAATGTGTAAATTCTGTAAAACAGAATTTGTTGTTAAACCTAACCACAAAACTTAAAATTTTGATATATGTTGTGGAAATGCAAATAATAAGGCAAATCTGTGTTACTAAGCAAAAAACTGTCAAGCTGATGTATTTTCAAATGAGGAATACATTTACCATATAAATGCCCAATGTAACATATATGTAACAATACAGATCTTTGACAATAGGCAAACAACATTTTCAGAAATGTGTTCTATGTGGTCCATTTGGTCTGTTTTACATCCCCCATAATTTTCCTTTAAGGAGAAATGGGTCCGGGTTCCAAAATATTATGTTTTTATGTGTGTACATCTGTTCAAAGCTGTTTTTGCTAGCCATGTGCTTGCTAACATTTTTTAGTTATGCTCAAAATTATCTAAAATTGTCACTACCGAAACAAATGGTAGTGACATGATCATTTTGGTAGTGACAAAATGGAATGTTCAATCATTTATTTTAAGAAAATGAACATACTTAAGTTCTTAAAACATGTAGATAATGCTAATTTATATTTGAAATTGTAGAGTGAAGCAGGGATAAAGAAACATAGGAGACCAACATGCCAAAGCAAAATAGAAAAAGTGGAGCAGAGACAGAGGTTACAGACAGAGTGAGGGATAACACATTGAAGCATGAAGAATATTTAAGGAAGGAAAGAGAAAGGGAAGAAGGAAAGTTGAAATTTATCAGCGATTGATCTAACAGGGAGCAAAGGAAGGTTAGAAAATCATGGAGGAAAAGACAGCAAAAATACAGGATGTTGGTGAAAAGACAGAGAGAGATGGAGCCATATTGCAGGGCTTCCACACCACCTAGCACTTCTAGTGAGGCTGATCAGACACCAGAGTACAGGCCTGCTGGACGGAAAAGGATGAGAAGTGCAAAAATGCGTAACTACAGAAAATTACAGAAGCTTGAGCAGAAGGTCAAAGAAATGAAGAGGAGGGAAGCAAAATATAGAAAAAGGTGTCAGAGGTTAAGGGTGAGGTTGACATCAGACCAGGCAAATTGTTCCCCAAGAACGAAAACTCTGATGGAAGTACGGAAGCACAGAGTTCCTGCTCATATCAAAAAGACCCTTCTTTTTCACAATACACTTATGCACCATATGCAGAAAAAATACAAGTCTGTCAGCTATAAAGAGAAACATGCATTCAGAAGGGCTCTCTCAACCAGGTTGCTCAGAAAATACAAACTTGTTTCTATGGTCAGAAAAACAGTAGGTATCCCCCACAAAGAGTTCAACAAGACTGCACACAACCCACGTCCGTGGTTCACCTATCAGAGAACTGGTAATCAAAAGACCATGGACATAATCAAAACTTTCTTAAGTCAAGATGACAATAGTCGGGCATCAGCGGGGAAGAATGAAACAATCAGAAGATTCAAAAAGAAGAAACAAAGGAGGTTCCTCTCTGACACGATGCTGAGTTTGCATCAGAAATTGATGCTGGAGATGCCTCATCTGAAGCTGTCCTCTTCTGAAGCTGTCCTATTCGCTTTTCTGCAGGACAAAAACTTTTTGGATTGTTGCCCCAAACATCAATAACAGGGAGACATGTGTCTGCAAAGTGCATGACAATGCCCAGTTGAAAGCAGACAGGCACCTTGGTATTATTAACTCACAGGGCTTGAGCAAAGTCGCAGAGGAGTTGTGCTGTGACACACAGGCTAAAGCTTGCATGCACAGGGAATGTCTCATGTAAGAGCAAGTCACTCACACACCACAAGTACATCAGGAACAGGAGACACACGGTGGTACCAGTGGCTCACGAAAAAAGAAGATTAGGGAAAAGAAAAGGACGGAGAGAGAGAGAAGATCACTGTGACAAAAACTGTTAGACAGAGATGTGAGGGCAGCTCAGAGCACCTTTTGGAAGATTTTGAGAGAGAAATGAAAGCCAAAGTGTGCAAGCACCTCTTCAACATCCATCATCAATACACACAGCTACAATCCTTGAACAGATCTCTGAAAGAAGACAAAGCTATTCTTCACATTGACTACGCAGAAAACTGGCAGTGCAAATATAGGAAGGAGGTGCAGCAAATCCACTTTGGAGCATCCCACAGGCAGACAACACTGCACAATGCTGTTGTGTACACCACAGATGGTACACTGACATTCTGTGCCTTGTCGCCTTCCATGAAGCATGATCCACCTGCCATTTGGGGTCAGCTTGAACTCTTCTTCGTCAGCGATGAGCCGACAATGCAATATAGAGGAAAGAAGAACTTCTATTTCTTGAGCACCATTCCTTTCCAGATGGGATTTGGGATATGGGCTGTAAACTGGAGTTTTCTGGAAGCTGGTCATGGCTGTTTCCACCCATCATCCACCAACATTGCACCACAAGCACAGCCTGGAAGAGATTTAAGAACACCTGAACCAACAGCCCCAGAAGATGGAAGCCATTCCACCTCAAGCTCTGGGTGTGAAGGGACTCTCTGTCCAGTTGATGACATCACTGAAAACCTTGTTGGAAAGTGGTGTGTTGTCACATATGACGATGAGCCATATCCTGGAATCATTGAAGACATGGAAGAAGGTGATTTGTGCATCTTTTCTTTTGTTGTCTCACATATTTCAATATTCAGTTACATTGCATGATATTCTAATACAAACATTCCATTTATTCTCACTTCCATCTTCCATTCAATTCGAGTCTCACCCCATGGCCTTTTATTTTACCCCTCATACCTGTATGTCTGCAGGTGCCCTGGCGGTCAAAGTCATGCACAACATTGGGCAAAACAGCTTTTTTTGGCCGCAAATGGAGGACAAGATCTAGTACACAGTGGACAAGGTCATCACCAAGGTCAACACAATCTTAACAGGTTAATGTAATACTTTTTATTACAATGTATTACTATGTTTCGGTAGTGACACATTTTGGGAGAGGAAAAACATTCCAAAACAGTCAGAAAATACTATCTAAAAATTTACTGTACTTTTACTAGATATTTTTCACCTTAGATATGGTACAATATATAAGGACAACGTTTTGGGAAGAAAACATACAAATTTCAAAATGTTTCTAACTCTGACTTTGAACCAATTCGGTAGAATGGCCCATATATGACTTATCAAAATGGGCCTGGATGGTCTGATGTATAGGGCTTTAGATTTATCAACTTTATGGATAAGCATCGCATCCAGCTCCGGCCATTCGCGGATTTTGGGATAGATTAATTTGTTGCCGCATTCCATTAAAAACTCAAGACTGAGGAAGATTAATCTATCAATGGAGTTGTTCATTCCCAGCAATGCAGTTAAGTGATATATAAGAGTAAAAAGTACAAAACAAATTAGATAACTCATACTAAAACCTAAATATAGACTAGCTATGTTATATAATATTCATATTTAGCCTTTAAAGTGTCGATGGATCGATTAGAAATATTCAATTGTCCTAGAAAAATTCAGTAGTTGTAGCAGCACCCTAGAGAGCCCTATACCTCACAAATATCAATCATTGTAATGCTTACCTGACATCTGGAGAAATGTTCTTATCTCATCAAATCCCAGGACTTTTTGAGGAAAATTATATTTTTGCCTAAGTAATCTAATCCTCTTATGTAACATATTTGACAGACAGCATTATTTGTATTTCAATAGTCATATTGTCATAACCTTTCTTTGTGAAATGATTAATAAATATCATATATTCTATATTTGGTTCAGTTTATTTTGTTTTTCTCACAACTTGAAAATATGACTTAGGCCATTATTTAAGAAGGTGACAATATTCAAAACCACTGAGGATGTGTCTAAGTTCATATAGCTTTGTTGAAGTTGTCATGGTATTGTGTTTTGGCCCTGAAAAAGGTAGTCAGAAAAACACAATCAGGTTGGCCACCAAGGAGATTGATAGGCAGGGTAAAACCTGCATAAGGCACGTGATGCTGTGACTTGCCTTAAATAGCAGACTGAAAGATTTGCAGGCAGATTAGCCATGTAATCTCTGAACTGTCCTCATCCATAGACCAATACGCAGCAGTTTGATCTGATGGATGCAACTTTAAGGCATTATACATTATTTTCCAATATTCAGCCCTACCATATGAGTATAGGCTATTACTTTGAAACAGGACAGATATACTGTATGAATAGCATTACTTAACCTACGGCCCGATTTACTTAAATTACTGATGCATGCTAGGGGGATTATTACTTTACATACATCATTTATGAATCATGGCCCTTTCTAAATTAAATGAATGTTAGCTACCTGTCATAAAATGCATAAAACTAACACTAAACTAGGACTAAGTTAAAATCACGCTGAAGTAAATGCAAAAACTATACAAACCACCATTAAGCTACCAATCAGTTTCTGTTACATTGTGTTGGCTTAAAAGAAAAAGGAAACCAAGTTTTTGTTTGCTGGCTATCATGCAAATGTCCAGATGTCTTATATGGCGTATTGGGTGTTACACTGCCGCCCTCTCAAATCTAGTGGGGATGAAAAAAGTATGTGAAAAATTCGCCTTGACCCTGGCTCTATCACATACCCACACAAGCAAAATAATATAAGTAGCGTCTATGTAACGGCTCAGTCACGGGGACTAACTCGTAGTCAGTGTATTTGCGAACACTATCGCATGCTCGCAGTAACACAATGGTTTGGGTAGATGTCAAAACAACTGGTTACCTTTGTGCATTCCAAATGCCATATAATCTAATATGCAATGCTACGTGTCATAAAACAAAAACGTAGCTACATCTAGAACAAGAGACTGGTGTTGTAGACAGCATACGAATGGCTGTAGTTAGTGGGTAATCTATAGTCTACCGTAGTCTGTTGTGAAAACAGGTAACCAAATGTCTTAAATCAGCCAAAGTGTTCCCACAATATGTGATGTGATTAATTAAGTAATTCAGCGAGTCTCGTGGCGTGGGGCCGCCTGCAGGTGTCCCAAACTTGACATTATTAAAAAAATGTTTTAACCACAATTGTTCTGTTAGCAATGTTGTTATGTTATCTATGAGATTAGCAACATGTTATCGCTCAGGTGCACATGTTGCGTTTCATTTTCCATCTGACATTACAGCCTAGGGTCTTGTTGCAGCAGTACTATTTAAGGTAGCTGTATGTTAGGATGGGGAGTACAGAGCAGCCAGCAACCACATCAGGAGAATGCCTCTGGAAACAGACAAAGAGAGACGTCAAACCAGCAAGAGTTAGGGAGATCAACTTCCAGAGGCATACAAGCCAGTTGACAGCAGTCCCAGCCAAAGTCAGGAGGTTCAGTAGCAGTGCTAGAGGCATGTGCCAGTATAGATCAGGCTTTGTTTCTTTGTCAAGAGAAACAAAGTGAGTCAAGATAGAGGTCTGAGTAAATAACGATTAAGACGTTATTACTTCCAGGATCTTAAGTCAAGTCAAACTTTATTTAAAGTGCATTATCACTTGAGTCTCAACACACTCTACATACAGCAAAAATATACAAAAGCAAAAAGACTATACAATTCATATTCATAAGATGCCAATCATCCAAGAGAATGTGTTAAATATTGTCGTCTTATTTCCTTTCTCTAGAACTCACAGATGAAGACATCCAAGAACTCTGTTTGATTGCCCCTGACATTGCCGTTCTTACCAGCATGGAAAACAGTGACACTGACACAGCATCTGAGTCTGAGCTAGAGGATCCTCCAGAGTTGTCAGAGACACTCACTGCCTAGGGCCCCAGCTTAATTAGGGGGCCCCCTCAACCCAACAAGTGGGCCCTCTAACCAGTAGGGATGTGCACAATTGACTTTTTTCATGGTCGAATAATCGTTGGGTGGTATGAGCGAATAATTAATTATTCGTATTCGCCGACAGGGCCAGAAATGAACACCTTGCAGGTGCCGAATGCCGTAGAAATGTTCCTATTGGCGGCGCAAAGTCTTTGTGGCTGCATGCTGCCCTACACATTGGAGGTGCCAAACAGCAAACAATCATAGGCTATATTGTTGCTGCAGCCAATATTATCCATCAATTGGCATTACATTTTTGTGATCTGAAAAGGTAGAAACATTTAGTTAGATCTCTGACTGTCAGAGGACATGTCCATCCTCTCCTCTCGTCTCCCTCACGCATTCAATTACTTTTAATTTGTCAGTTTGAGTTGTTTTGTTAAACCCTTACTCTATCTAAGTACAGTGCACGTAGACTGCATCGTACAAGTGCTCTACATCCTACCTATTATTTCCCCATTCATTGAACATTGAGTGGAAGATATCTCAAACAAATTCAATTCAAAGTAGTCCGGGCAGTGAAACAGATTTTTTGCAAAAGTCTTCAAAATATTACTTTTAAGACGTGTTTGACTGCAAAACACCAGATATTTTCAATGTCCCGCTTTGCCGTAAATATTCCCTCATATTTGTAGTGTGACACAAACAAGAACTAGAATCATATTGTTTTAACGGAGCAAAAAACACAGATTGCGAATGTAACGTGGCCGTATTTTCAAATAGGACCCCACTGCAGTCTATTTTGGACGCGGACATTCAAAAAGATTTTGCGTTTGTCCCTAAATAGACGTGTGCTTTGGGTTTAATGTATTTAAGGCTTTGGCTATTCAATATGATTTGAAGCAGCATTCCACTGTTAATATAGTTACGCAGTTCAGCCTCAGTTGACTCAGTTGTTTGCTCAGTTACCTTAAAACTTCAACTATAAGCCTGGGCTTCTATTTTCTTCGATCATTATCAACACCCAACCGGCATTTGGGACAGGTTTATACTATTTTAGACACTGTGAAAAAATGCATAGATTACTATGTTTAAGATCATAGAAGACATACTAACATGTTTAAAAAAAATACTTTAACCAAAAACAAAAGGTTTATCCAAAAATGAAATTGATTCTTGCCTTTTGAGCAATGTGACCTGATTTTAGCGATGTCTTTCCAACCCACCAGTTGAGAATCACTGCATTAGATTATTGGTGATTGTTTGGTGTTTCTAAGTATTATTGACTGGATCAGGACAGATTTCGCTGGGTAGTGATTAAATACAAATATTTCGGGAAGGGGGGGGCCCATTTTCAAGATCTCCCCTAGGGCCCCACAAACCTACAGGACGGCTCTGCACTCACTGCCATGTACAATCCCACACTCAGACAGCAGACACCAGTTGACATCAGAGAGAAATGTGAGGAGGCCTATCTCAACATGAAAAGAAACATGCACCCTGACCAGTGTGAGAGACTTGAAGCTACCTCAAAACAGCAGGCAAAGTCCCAAGACTGGCACACTCACAGGGCAGGCAGGATTACCAGCACAACATTTTATAGTGTATGTTAAGGACACCATTTACACAAAACCACCCTGATGAAAAACTGCAACTTCTTGAACACACACCTGACACATACAACTAGCTAACAAAGTTAGCTAATGTGCTAAGAGAGTTGAGAGAAATCACTTATTCCTCCTAGTTCCCCAATTTCTGATTAGGTCGGCATGACAAACCTTTAGACACGTATCCATACCTACAACAGACAATACTTTATTTAACCTTATCTGATATGAAGTGTGTGCTACAAACACAAGCATTTTTGATGATCGCCTCAGTCCAATCCTTTCGTCTTATTGTGTGTAACCATAGTTGTCTCAAATTTTTTTTGACTGGCACCCAACAACACAACAAGATGACTGTGGAGTGTGTGTGGTTGGTGGCTGGTTTAAGCAGCCTCACCTGGCCTGAGTCAGGCTGATTAGACTCTGGGGCTGCCGTGTGAGGCTGCACACATGTGGTGCATTGGCCAATCAAGCACCACAGTTAAACCAGCCACCAGCACACACACTCAGGAAGAGTGTGGACATGTCAGCACATACCACCTGCTCTGCCTGCAAAACTACTACAACTACAATAAACCAGGTCATCAACTGCCTGTCTTGTGGTCAGATGAGCCCAGAAAAGCCACTTCAGTGAAGTGTGGCATGGTCGACTGCTACAATGACATTACTCTGAGGTGATTTGTGTTTGCCTCCAATTTTCCTTTGCTTTGCCTCCATATGGGGGTAGATTTGTCTCAATCATTATTTGTGTGAACAGAGCGACAATCCGTGTGTAAATGTGTAATATAAAACAACTTCCACAAATAAAAAAAAAAGATTTTGCAAATATAGAACAGATCTGCAAATAAAATAAAATCTGGGAATACATTAAATTGATTTACATATGGCGAGCCACATAAGACTGACTGACTTGTAAAGGGTTAAATTGCCTCTGATAATGACTGAGTACTTTTTCAGCAAATCAGTGAATGGCCAGAACTGAAAACCTATTTAAATATCCCTTATATTTTTCATTTATTCTTTCGGGTGGGTAAAAGTCACAAAGCACACATCTTATTAGCAGTGTACCCTTACTAATGTAGTTGTAATGTCTGTGTAGAACTGTATGGCACAGGGTAAGGGTAAAAAATAAGACTACTGAGAAGCCAGCAGAGGGCTATATCCTTGCCGAAGCCAGCTACTGATCTGGCCAATGAGAAGCCGACTATTCGTTCGGTGGTAACTCATACGTCTAACCTAGCAACCCACTGGATCGGCTACTGGCTTGGCTGGTCATTAGCTTCCAAGGCTGGTAACCAGCACGCCGAGGCTAGCAACCCGCTAGATCAGCTACTGGCTTGGCTGGTCATTTTCTGGTTATGAAATAACCTAAAAGATGGATTTTATTACACACCACGTAGTTCAAACATGTGGAACAATGAGGTGAGCTACATTTTTGTTCGGAATCCCCCAGCCCCCCAGTTCTCGTACATATGCATATATGCGCTTGTTTACGGCCTATGGCCATAGTTAAATGTTCTGTGAAATGCACCCATATTTCCTGTATTGTATACATGAACATGAACATATATGAACACAATATTCTTAACAACCCCTGAAATGATTGGCTCTTGTTTCCTGTGATAGGAATGGGGCACTGTGATGAGGTAAATTAATGTTTAGAATGTAAGCAAGCACATAGTTAGGGAATTTTAGCCACATGTTCTAACCATCTGTGAAAAAATGTATTACCAATAGCTTTCTTCACTAATGTGTTCATATAGGTCTCTACTAACACCTCTCAATTAGTTCCAACCCAAATCCACTGGGAAAATTCTGGGGAGCCAATCAAAGTTGGGGTACCCGGAGGGCCGAGGCAAAAAAAATAAAAAATAAAAATGTGCCAATATTAGCTTGCAGGATGTCTAACTAAGGGTTTTTGGAGGTGCTGAATCGATTCCAACCATTAGTTTTGAGCAAAAACAACTCCATGTCCATAAAAAAAAGTATTTTATTAAAATATTACAACAGAATTGTACACTATCGAAACCTTGATTAGTCAGTTCTCAGGTTTACCCTCCTCATCCAACTCCCCAGCATCTCCCTCACTCCTCATCTGGCTGGTTGATGTTCTGGCAAGAGTTACCATGACAGTTGCCACAAGCAGATATACACCTGACTCCTTGCTTTTTACAGCAGCACCTGAGTGTGCTACAGTCCCCCTCACAGTTGCAGCTGACAAACTTCAGAAGATAGTCCGGTGCAATGGGGTCTGTTGAAGGGACCGGCGCATAACCTTGTTC
>OMNO01018077.1:18675-38250 GCA_900303215.1 Trachyrincus scabrus | reverse complement strand
GGGGGGGGGGGGGAGCATAGATGGAGGGGAAATGTTTTTGGTTGTTTAGTTTCAAAATTGCTCTCTTCTGCTCTCTCTTTTTACAACTCTCAGATCTTACCTACATCAGCTTTAAGGTATTTTTAGATAATACAAAAAATAGCTTAAAACAAGTCACAGAGCTGTGAGCTTTGTTTCATAAAATCCATCCAATCAATTCAGCCATGATGTTTTTTTAAACATCGACATTAAGCAATAAAAAGTCATGTGGAGGAAACATACAAAGCCTCACATATGCAGTACCTTTCACTTGCTGTTGTTTAAGAGAAATACACAATTGTGTCCTCCTTGACTTTAACATGGTTATTTATGTAAACAAGCATCCTATCTGTTTGAAAGAGTAATAACAACTAATCAAACTAATAAAACAGTTTATCTTACCAGAGTCTGACTGCTCCATTACTTCTTCCTGTCCATCCTGAATCAGAGGCTCCTCAAAAACATTATTGTCACCATGGCCTGCAACACACAGATGCACAGGCAAACACACATGAACAGAATTGTTGTGTAGTGTGTGTGTGTGTGTGTGTGTGTGTGTGTGTGTATGTATATATATATATATGTGTGTGTGAATGTGTATGTGTATGTGAATAAAAAAATATACATTTTGACCACATTTAGTAATACTATGACATGCAGATAATGATTTATATTTACAATTTACAATTCAAGAAAACAAATCAAATGAAAGCTTCTCGCAGCGTCAAAAGGTATTCACAGCACGCACTGCTGACCCCAGCGGCCAGGACCCCAGCAAACGCCCTTTTCCAGCAATTCGCAGGGGCACGTCACTCAAGGGCGATTAGATAAGTGTCCCCAAGCAATTTGGAGTGAATCCGAGTCATGGTTTGACTTTTTGTTTGTTGCGCCCGCTGTGGGCGAAGTGGTGCCTAGCACTTAGCTGAGCACTTACTGAAATTGACACTGTGATGTCATTGATTGAGCTATCAACACCAAACTCGGCACCAAACTAGGTATGCTATGTGCATACCTAGTTTGAAGGGCCTGGGAACTTGACTGGTTGACTGGTTACTGATAGAAATTGTCACGCATTTCAATATTCTGATATTTTTTATTCAATAAAAATTCCAAATAACATTTTTAATCAGGCACATCCATAGAGCATGTTTAACAAATGTGGTGTCATTTGGACTTGTGGTTTCTGAGAAGAAGCTTTTAAAGAGTTGTCGAATTATAGCGCCCCCTATGGGCGAGGTGGTACCAAACTTTTTGGAGACCTCCTTAACTACATACATATGTCGTTGAGAAATTTGAAAACTTTTGAGCGATCAGGGCCTGAGCTATAAGCGTTACCAATCAAAAATAATAATAATATCAGCTAGAAATACAATATGTATCCACAGTTTCACTGTGAATACCTAATAAAATAAATACAAGCAATTTGACATAGACTTCAGTCAAGGTATAGCATCACTATGTGGTATTCTGTGTGTTGGCAAATGTCTCATACCGGACTTTAGACAAGACTCTTGGTGCACGTTACATGTGTTGTCTCTCTCCTTGCAGCCTGTCTTGCCCTTCTCTCCTCTCTCCAATCTCCTCAGCTCTCTCTGTCTTCTCTGGCGGTCCTGTAGGGCAGCCTTGACACTGGTCACCCATGCCTGGTAAGCAAGCTGACGGCCACAAAGTACAACAATCAATATAGTGTCAATATAAAAAATACACTAACATTTTCATATACACTAGCATTGTATATGAAAGTAATAAACCCCAACGGGCTGTCCCTTATTGGAAAATAATGTACAAATAATGTACTTCGGGGGTGGTGATGCGACCTAGGCGAAGCCAAGGCTGTTCCAATAACGGGACAGCCCAGAGTGGTTTATTCCTGTTTTATTACACGGCTTTGTTGAATACTCGATTCTGATTGGTCAATTACGGCATTCTACGGTCTGTTAAGTCTGAATAGCAGACCGTTGCTATGGTTGCAGTTCTGATCATAGGCTATGGATGCAGTTCCAAAGAAATCTGGTCAATAGTTCTATTTGACCGTTGTTAATTTGGGATTTGTAGAGCATTGATTTGTAACCGTTAAAAGGCAGAGGTGTTCCATTATTGAAAAATAATGCACACCCTTGGAACGTTACTGACCAATCAGAATCAAGTATTCAACAACGCTGTGGTATAAATATATACATGCTAACCTGACATGCAGTTTGCTTCTGAGGGCTTCGCTCCTCAAACTGCATCTCTTCTTCACCCTCGCTGTCTGATTCAAACAGGTAGTACTCTCCCGAGTGGAGTACTGCAGGAATACAACAGCAACGTTTGTGAGCTTGTGTAGTAAATATATGTGAATAAGTAACACACATGTAATACAATCAACTCTCACGAAAGATAAAAGATAAAAGATAAAAGATATGTTATAAGATGAAAGATAAAAGGTAAAAGGTAAAAGATACAATGTATAAGATATAAGATATAAGAAAAAAGGTAAAAGATATAAGATATAAGATATAGGATAAGCGATAAGATATAAGAGATAAGATATACTGTAGATATAAGATACAAGATGTAAGACAGTAAAAACAGACCGGCAGAGTGGTGCATCCAGGGTTGGTGCCATCGCTTGGGGGTCTTCCTTTTGGGGTCTGAAGAGTGAGAAGTGTCTTGGAGTGCAACAGAACAAATCACATAAATGTGTTATCTTTCTCTGCTATAAATGGCATTTAAATAACACTTTTGATATTTAAATAACATTTGATAGTTTTACATGCTGGAATTTTTGTAGCAATAGCCATTCAATTGTATCCACATAATATATGCCCTCTTCTTTAGGAGGGTTTCACATAATGTCATGCACATTCCAAGCTGCCATCTTGGGGCTTTTTCACCACTATAATTGTGAGAATAAAAACTGGTTTCTTGGTTATTCTATAACGTTTGGTCAAGAGGTACCAAGATGGCGGCTTGAACTGGCAATTATTTCCACACTAAAGGAGTGAGGTGGTCTATCCTGGGGAAGAAGGGGAGAGGGCCATATGGCATGGCTGTAGTGTTGGGTCTCGTGGTTACAGTGTCAGTAGAGGAAGGTTTACTTAAGGTTTACTTAATTAACTATATGGTATAGAAACTCATATGTTTCATGTGGTGTGTAGTTCATCATTTCCACGACAGTTCTAGCGCTAATATAATTCATACGCATTCATTCAATGCATGGCATTTATACTGTGAATGGATTACAATTACATACATAAATGTGTGTTTGTTTTAAACAGTTGTAGATGGTCCATCAGCTATAGAAGATTAACAGTCTCCTGGTGGTCGTTCATGTTGGCAGAGCAAGGTGAGAGAGGCGTGTTGTATTATTGCTTTATTATTCCTTTTATTTGTTATCACATCTACACCCTTTGATGCTTTCCTTTAAGAATAATGTGAATCCATTGTTTCTCAGAAGATGCTTGGTAGATGCTTCCTGTGTGTGGATGTCAACTTCCCATGATTATGCCTCATTAAATAAAATGCTTTGCTGTCAGGAGTGTCTTGGAAGAAGTCACCCGCTATGCACTTGTCTACCACAAATACATCTTTCTGATATCTGTCCAGTTGTTCTTTAGAAACTTTTTTGTAGTTTCTCCAATTTTGATTATATGCTTTGATTATGCACATTCTCACTTGTAATTCGCTTTGGATAAAAGTGGCTGCTGTTTAACACATGTAAATGACAAAATTTTAGAAGATGGTTTTGTTTGCCTATTCCTTAATAAGTTCCACAAACCATTTAAAAACCATTGAGATTCATTCACAAATTAATTTGCCAGTTCTATTTTTATTTTAGTTGATAAATAATGTTGGCATTACCATCAGCTTCCTCTTCCAAGGAACCTCCAGATGATCTCCAACCTTCTCTATACTTCTTCTGTCTGGAGCGAATCCTCTGCATCCTTTGAAGAGAGGAAAATAGATCAAGGGAGGATAAGGGAGGAAAGAGAATAAAAAGAAAGACAAATACTATTCCCATGAATATGTTATATCATTATTATCCACATATTTTAAAGCTGTACCTTCTTAATCATTTCAAAATAAACAATGCTGCAAATTGATGGATATGTGTGGATGTGAGAGAAGCATCAACATTTGTTAAATATGTTCATGGTGACATTCAAGATTCAAGATTCAAGATTCAAGATGACTTTATTTATCCCGAGGGAAATTAAGGATTAATTTCTGTTGGTGGTACGTAGCTTAGTGACAACATAAACTCACAATATCAGTTAGTAATATCAGTGAATAAATTGTTGTGTATATTGCTTTAAATAAGGCACTAAAGCTACAACAATGAATATACTTACGATCTCTTTAGCTGTGAGAGGGACTTCTCTTCCGCTTGCTGGTGGAATGTCAGGTCCTTCACAAGACTGGCTCTAAATAGTTCAAAACCCCTGTGAGCAAAGCAATATGTCCATTTAGTTTGTTGTCATACTTTTTTAAGACACGTGCCACTTACATATTATTTAACATATAAATAAAAATGTCTTAAATCTGTTATGCTACAAAGAACTGAATACTATGCTGTTAAACTGCAAACTAAAACAGCTTAGAAGCATTCATATAGCTTTGTCCTTATTGGGAGTGGTAGGAACAATGTATGTGCCACCTAAACACAAAGTGTGCCAACACATCCCCCCAGTGAAATAACCTGAACAATGTGAACCAATGAACCAACAATGCTCTTTGTCTGTCAAATGGCAGATGCTTAACTTTGGTGCTGCTGTAGACTTTAGACTTGGACTGTCCGTTGCCCAAAAAGCACACTCAGGGACATCCTCTTGGTTTGGGCACAGAAGCTATCTTATCTAGGCCTATATATGTATATATCTATCAGAAATGACTGATGGAAGTCATATAGATAGAAAGACCATTGGGGAACCACCACAGTCACCTGAACTGGTTCACCACAAGGCGATTCCCCCCCCTTTAGTTTTATTCACACTCTACAGAAGCCCTTAGACTACTTTCATTTCCAGATTTGAGAAGAAAGTTGAGATGACAGTTGACTCTGACTTAGACCTAAATGTGACGAGCAACAGAACAGCTGTGTGACTTTAAAGCTGCTGCAGGTACGTTTCTTGCTGTAGCAAGATTTTGAAACTAAACAATGGCCCCTCCCTCTCTGATCCCTCCCTCCCTCTCCCTCCCTCTCTGCTCCCTCCCTCCCTCTCTGCTCCCTCTCTGCTCCCTCCCTCCCTACATTTATCAAAATGGGCTCATACAGAAGCAGGCACAGTCAACTTGGATATCAACAGATATCTCACAGGGCATTTCACTCACTAATAGCTGACGGATGGCTATGGCATTTCTAACAAATTACATGAACATAATAGCGCTTAAATCTTACCTACAGCACCGTTAATGTGACTTTCTGGTGGTTACATTTGGGATGCTGGAAATACCTAGGTCACTTTGGGGAAACTTAAATTCAAGTTGTCCTGAAACAAATGATCCTGACTTCTTTAAAAAAAGATTGAGATTGGTGGTTGAAAACATAAAAGCAAAATTAGTTGTTGGCTTCCTTTTGTGTCAATTTCAAATACGTGGACTGTTTATGGCATGTCAGCTGCATTTACAAATGAAGTCATAACTTGGCACTGAGGCCCTGCCTTTTAACGCAAAACACAGTCAATGCATTGGTATGTGCAGACATCATATTCTGTAGAGTTCACCTATCACACCCTTTAGGCAAATGCGCTGGGTGAGCAATTGAAATGAATGAGCGGCCTTGTACCAGTATCCAGTTGTTAATATACACACATACATGTTGTGGCAAGGGGACATGTTGTGACAAGGGGGCATGTAGTAGAGGGGTGCTATATTCCCATACAGGTTGCACACACTACATCTCCCAGGATGCCTCACCACTCAGACAGGTGTAGGTGCTTAAGCCACCTGATTGAAGAAGGAGGTAAAAACGTGAGGAAAGCCAGAAAAAGGGAAGCAGAGGGACAGAGAGCATGCGGCTGGAAGGAGCTGGGCAAATGGACTTGGACAAAGACCTTTTCAGGAAAGTACCTTAATGTCTAAGAACTGTTCAAGTGGAAGAAGACACCTGAAAAGGGGAAAACTGACATTTTATGTCGAGGACTATTTTTGGAATTCTGTTGAGTTGTAAAGAACCCTTTTTCTCCTCCGGGATGTTTTAAGTTGGATCGTGGACTTTGATTTTGATTGAAGCAATTACCTGGGTTACCTGTTGACAACCTTGCTTACTGGAGAATAAAACTTCCTCTTCTTTTGAACCGTCTTATTTTGCCTGGTTTTTCAGTTACATCGCACTGCCCCACCCTGGCCTGCCCTGGTGACCTCTCATGACAACATGTTTACCTTTCCTCCAGGTTGCCTGCGCCCAGATCTTCCCGCTACTTTTGTCCGGATGGCGCGTTTCGCGTCATCTTACCCGCCATCTTGTCATCTTACCCGCCATCTTGTCATCTTACCCGCCATCTTACCCCAACTCCGTCATTTGACGGAGTTGGGGTAAGATGGCGGGTAAGATGACGGGATGGCAGGTATGATGCAAAATAAGATTTAGCATCTGCGCTGAGCTTCGCCCCAGAGACAAAGAGCATCGGCAATAACTGCAGATGTTTTTCACACTATATCCCTAATGCGGATAGAGAATAGGCTGAAAAGCGGCGAATTTGTCCTTTAACAGATTTTGTGATATTTTGGACATATTTTATTTTAAGGCATTCGATTTACGGTCACATTACAATGGGTAAGACACCTTCACATATCGCACATGAAATAATCTGTATATTCAACCCATGGTAGATAGTTTCAACTCTGTCTCACCTGGAAGCCTGTTTTGCAGAGGCCTGTAGCTCCGCTGACACATGCAGGAAGTAGAAGCTGAGGAAGACCCGTCTCTGGAGCAACAGGAAAAGAAAACAAATGCTATCCCAAATAATTCCAGCCTCTTCCACTGGTAGGCTGCATGTCTTGTCGCCCACAGACTTGGCTGATGGAAGGAATAAATGTGCAGAAAATACAGGATTTCAACATAAAGTGTAGCATCTCGCAAGAAGTCACTGTGTATAAGGCAACTGATTGGTATAGAAGTGCTTCAGGAAACGAGTACTTACGGTCATAATAACCCTTTACTGTGCATACTAGACTGAAGAGCTGTATCACCCAACAAAACCCTTTCTGCATCTCAACTACAAATACACATGCCAGGATCTGTATTCACAAACACACACCAAAAATGCATTTTATAGTACATCACCAACAACATTAGACAGTATGGTTCTTTTATAATATAATATATAAAGTATATTACCTATTACTCTTAATAGGAGGAGACAAATGTAATTTAATTTCATTAAATCCATGTTTTAATTTCCAACTAGGGCCACCCATGCATAGAAATGTGTGCAGTCACGGTATTATTTACTTCTGACTAGGTTCATTTGGGTGATTATTTTTATATTTGGGTTTTTTAAGTGTTTTTTATAAATACTAATAATGTCCGGCTAGTGATTGGTTGAATGCAAATTAATATTCCCTCCCAGTTTACATCCACTAAAATTAATGATAAATTAATTATCAAAGTATGATAACTTCAAAACTTAAAAACAACTTAATTTATGTAGTATTTAGGACCTGTATACAGGTCCTGTGCGTGTGAGTAGGTGTGTGCTTTACTTACCGATAACATATTTTTTGCGATGATAACTGCTACATTATAGATTATAAGGCAGTCCCATACAGCAAGGCGGGTCCTAGCTGGTTTGACCAATAGCTGTGTCCCAAACAAAAAGAAAAAAAAACAGGCCAGCAAATAACCCAGTCCAAACACAGAGATCCTTGTTGCTCCGGTGACAAAGACCACTGACAGCACAAACCAATAAAGGTATCGAAACACTAACACTTTTGCCATGTCAAGGTAACACCTAGGATAAAGCAAAGCAGAGGAAAAACAAAGAGAAGGAGAGAGGGAGTGGATACAATTAATTATTATGGCAAAATATAGGAAAACAAAATCTGATACAAATCAAAGACAGTGTAGACATTTACAGCGTACAGAAGATAGATGTGGTATGTGTTATGACATGGATAATCCAGTGAGACATGACTTGCTGGCTCGATGCACCAAGTAGTAGTATAAATATGAATGATTGATAGTAGGACAGATATAGAATATGAGGTTATTGGTTCAATAAATCATGCTTTTTGCCTGCAGTTGATGAAGTTGGGTGCAGGGTTAAATAGTTGGTTCTCCATGGGATCGGGACAGTCTGTGTTTTCTCCCGCAAGAACCAGCCAATCCTCTGTCCGCTCATTCTCAAATACCTTCCACTGCTGGGAGGCACACATCAGCAAGACAAAATCCGCTGTAGATACACAAACACATGCATGAAGTCCAACATGTAACGAAACTATTGAGTATTATCACAGTTGAATCATGAACATATTTTATGAGCATAACATAAATGAAACCATGACTTTGGTCCAAAATTCTGCATGCTGAAAAATACCAAAACATACACCAACAGGTGTATGTTGGTGTATGTTTTGGTATTTTTCAGCTGCTTGTTTTAGTTTCAAAATAAGCATTTGCTATGTTTTCAAGAAATGTATCATTTTACACAACCAATTGGAACAGCTCCTTATTGTGTGAAACGTGTTCTTTAAGGTCCTAATATGATCGATCAAACCATACATTTAGACTCAGAGACCCATTTATTTTATGCCAGGAGGTTTTAACTGATCATGCAATCAATCTGAAGATTCATATGAAGATTGCATGACTGCATATGTGTCATGTTGTCAAGTTTTTAGCCACAGATTTGTTGTAATGAATGTCTAATGCTGTTTCATTAGACATCTAACATTCATTTTATATACTTTTGTTTTTGACAAAGCTGTGTGGAGGAATTATTTAAAACAATATGTTCAGTGTGACTTTCCTAATTATACTCAGGTGTTGCTGTTCTTAAACAAACATATATATAGGCTTTACTCTGGGCTGGCATCAGCCAAATATATGAATTAATAGATATAGTATTTACAGAGATACATAATAAGGGGTAAAAAGCCACATATTCACACAAAGTACCTATGAGATTTTGGGAGTTGGGCTCAGTGTAAAAATCTGGCAGATAGATCCACTTAATCAGAGCTGAGTTGATCAACACTGGAGTGTTCCACCGCCAAGGGTAGTCTAAACAGAGGGATTTAAATCAACAGACAGAAAGTAGAGTCAACAGAGACTGCCTCAAACCACCCGCCAACCATTATCTACTAGAAAACAGCAGTATGGGAGAAAGTATCATGATATTAATCGTGATTATACACGTATGTATTTAAAATAAATATAATAGACCCTCTTCACAGAGGCGTCGTCGTAGGACAAACACAGGTGTTGCTCATAACACTAATTATGGGTCTGCTACTTTGATGGTCCATGGTCATTGGGCCTCATGCAAGAACCACTCGCACGCACAGATTTGTGCTTAAATGGCTCGTACGCGGTTTAATTGTATTAAGGTATATCCATTATACAACAATAATCATCATCAAAATAGTATTAGTAAGAATAAGTGCATAATATTTTTTAGAATAACTGATTACTAAGATTCATAATCGCCCAGTGCAGAAGCGGTTATGTTCCATCAAGTCTTCATTATTCAAGATTGTGGCGACAGCTCTCGGCTTCAAGGATACATGGCTGTAGATGTGTGTGTGGGTTTATCTGAGGTGTGTGTGTTTCCGTGTGTGTATGTGGCTTGATCTATGAATGCACACTTTCACGTGATAGGCCCTATGTATTACTTATCTCAACAACTCTAAACTTCAACTTCAATATATATTCTCTAACGTACACCAAGCTTCATCACCGGCGATCTGTTGAAACCGAAAGTAAACGCACAGGCCTGTCCTGCCTTTTATAGCCTATACTCTTCAGAACAACTTTTAATATTATTAAACATGACATGATTCATATTTGTGGTTTGCAGTAGTAATATCAACACCTCAAACTACATGGCCAGATCAGTCGCTTTGCCTTGCCAAGTTATTTTAAATCAAACAATTTTTTTATTTCAGAATTATTTTAAATTTTATTTGTGCAGCCTACATCGGACACCGCATTGACAGCATTTGTTATTTTTTTCCCACTCTTTTACCTTAGTAGGTACTCCAATGCCACTACTGATGCTGCTAAATATTATCTGTTTTGTTTTATTGATTTTCTGAAAGGAGGACTTCAAGCTCCGCAGTCACACATTTTTGTGCCCAGTGATATCTTGACTAGTTTTAGTCTGCTACCCGTGTCCTGGTACATAAAAAGTAGCAGACCCATAATTAGTGTTATGAGTGACACCTGCGTTTGTCCTACGACAACGCCTCTGTGGAAAAAGTCTATCCATGCACTTACCTATACAGAGAGCAGGTGGCATACCCACACACAGTACATACTGATAGATCATGAAGATGGACAGGAACAGGCAGTATTTAGGCCAGATCCTAGCCATTGCTGCCCGCCTCCGCCTCACTATGATGACAACCAACCAGCAGCCATGGATTATCACCACAAAATTCATCCTCTGGCCAATCACATTAATCGTCATCAAAAAGCATATCTGTGAGACATAAGAGAAGAGAAAATATATGACAGAGAATGAAAAAATTTAAAGATCCAAAAAATGTATATATATATATATATACATACACCATTTTTAAACCATACACGTCCCTTGCATCCCTTGCAGTTGTCCTTATATTGGCAACACTGCAGCCACAACCCAGCCCAGCAATGTCACGCTTAGATATTAATGTGACCAGTGGGTTCTACCAGTGGGTTGCTACCGCCGACTGGTGCTATGTAAGCTGTAGCTACTGAGGCACACAGACAAATCTCCGCACACATTTGCAGATCTCTGCCATGGCAGAAGTGTAGCAAAAGTCACGTGTAAAAAGACAATTGAGAGGCCTGCCTGAGTTGTAACTGACTGTATTTCCAGCTCTTGGAGCACAATACTTAAGACTTTTCAGGCATGAATATCTATGTACGCATTTACAGATTTGTCTGCACATTTACTGATGTATGTTTTACACATTTACAAATCTGATTACCCACACACGGATTCTGAATACACAATTGCAGATTCCTGTACACGTTCCCAAATCTCAGTATGCATTTAGAGATTATTTTATTATTATTAATATTTCTGATTACGCACACTCACATTTGTAAATAGTTCTGCTACAATAATGGCCCATATTTTGCCTATGAAATTTACAATGAGGGGGGTTCCAAGAAAGCTTGGATTGTACAGTTCTACTTATTCAGCTGATCTGATAATTGACGGGGGCATAGTTCAGTGTAATTAAATTCAATGTTAATTTTGAAAACTAGGAAAAACGAGAGAAAAGTAATGGGTACAAGACTGTGTACCTTATCACGCCAAATGTACACTAACTAACTACTATTCCCATGGTGCAGTTCCACTCGACCCTACAATATAACCCTTGGTTAATTTAGACCAGTGTTTTTCAACCTGTGGTATGCGAGGGTACTGCAGGTGCTACGTGGGATTTTATTCTTGAAATAGACAAATTTACAATAATAGAAGAAATTATAAAAAAATATATTATACATCTGTTCGGCTTTGTGTTGCTTTCCCAAGTTCCAAAATTGCTGTTTAAATGACCAATGATGATCCATTTTTGTGCTCTATCGTTTAGGTCTAGAATCGAGGAGGCTTATGGGTAGTGTAGTAGAGATCATGGAAACATTACGTTATGAAGTACATATTCTCAGCACTTAAGGTAAAACATTTACATTTATTGGTTGCAACAGTAAAATAATTAAATAATTCCTTCCCTATTCCCCATTCGTTGTCTCTGTACTTGTACCAATGACAATAAATCAAATCTAATCTAAAAAATATGAAATGCGATATAGTACGTCTGAGAAGCTTAACCCTCCCTCGGACTCCATCAAACACTGCCCAGACGGAGCTCCACACATCCACACACCTCTCCGACTTTGGGTTCACTGCCCCTTTAAAGGAATAATTAACCCTAACAATATAACATACTAAAATCAGTTTATTGTACTTACTCTTGAACAGTTAAACATATTCTATAACATTTAGCCATCATTATTGAAGATTTTGCCAAAAATGTCTAAGCCCTCATTCCAAGGCTTCTAAATAGCTACAATTTCTACGAACTCAAATTCCAAAATTCACCGCATGATGGAGCACCGTTCAGCGTGACTCAATGCAACTGATGGAGGAACGGCTGGTTTTACTGTTGCACACAATCTGCCATTGTACGTTTACGTAAGACAAATAAAACGATATGATATGCGGAATCAAATATCGAAGGGTGGTTGAATCCCCAGTTTTATATGCATTTATACAAAACTCACTGAATCGCGATATCATGCTAACCCCTGCTAGGGTTAGGGTTAGGCTATTTTTTATTAAAATGCAACACACTAATATGTATATGTACAATCTCCATTATAGATGAAATGCATTACATAAATACAGATTGTATGTAACGGTGAAACCAGATTGTATCCGATGGAGTTTAGTCAGAACGGGGCAATCACGTCTATATATCACCAGTGTAGCTCGGACAGCTCGGAGTCGGATATATCATCAACCGCAATTATTGATTTGTCGAGTTAATATTTGATAGACACGTAATTCAAGACTTCTGATTGGCAAGACCAAAAAGCAATTGGTCCCACACAAAGCCTCTGCTCTCGGAGGGAGATACATTTGAGTTATTTAGCCGTTAAAATAACCACAGTTGGTGCTAATTGTATGGTATAAAAACTTAACAACAGTCAAATAGCACAAAACACACATACCTCCAGCCCAAACTTGTAAAACGTATAGTTTAGCAGGTACTTTAGACATGCCCTGAGGCCTTTGTCTAGCGTGTTCCTGGTGGTGGAGGGGAACAGTGTGTGAACAGCAGGAGGGGAACATTGGACCTGGCAGTAGTGGTGAATTTGGTGACGATAAACTGTTGCTTCGAACACAAGCAACATAAGGACCACTAAATGATTCTGAAAGGGAAGATAGAGAAGTAATCCTGATTAATCTCACTGCTCCGACTGTCAGATCAATTTTACCAGATTAGTACGATTAAACTTTGGGAATTCCAGAGCAAAATACTTTGTGCCAATACAAAATTAATTTCTGCCAACTGTATTATCCATACAGTTTAGCATCGGCCCCGTTTACACGAGCGTTTTTAATCTTGCAATGCAAATAGGTATGTTTTCTCTGTTTAAACAGGCATGAACGGTTGTTCGAGAGATGTAGATAATCTTTCAAATCTGTCAAAACCACCTCTGAAGGCGGTGTACGCTACATTCAATCCAAATTGTGAGCACGTTGTGCCCTTTGTGTAAACAAATTCTTTTTTTAAAATCTAGATACAGTCTAGATTAAAAAAGGGTTGGAATCTAGATATTTCTCGTGTAAACAGGGCCACTGTGTTGTGAGTAAAAATGTCAAACTCTAACACTTTTAAACTACTCATGCAAAATAGAAAACATAGATAATAACCATACTTTGCTGTATCCCAACACTGTGGCATCTTTCCTGAAGCCAAACCAATTAGCAGGGTCCACAGGCCCCTTGTACAGAGTGGAGTTCCTCATCTGTTCTGGTGAAAGGTTGGTCATGTTTGCGAAAGGCTGATGGGGATCAGGTGAAGGAAACACAAGAATAAAGAATTTACTATTCTGAAAATCAGGTCACATCACTTCAGCAGAAATATTATTTCCATAAAAATGTAATACTGAGATTACCTTTGCAAGTAACCCATAACAAACTTATAGCACACATTAGTATTTCAGCCAAAATATGACTTACTTTAAAACACTGAATTTTGTGTTACTTTCACATAATTCATTTTAATTTGATGGGGGAAAGGATTAATAAAATATGACCTATAAAATAAATGGCTAACAAGTAGAGCAGGATTGTGGTGCAGACTGTGTATGGTTTTGTTGTGAGTCCACCAGTTTATAAAGTAAACAGTTAATTGTAACGAGTGCTTGTAATCTTCCTTCGGTAAACATCTCTTGGTATACCTCATGTTGAATCTTACCAGGCTGCAGTTGTTTGAGTACTTGGACGGATTGACGATAACAAGCTGGTACAGCATTTTACAAACGATGATGACACACACCCAGACGGTGGATAGACAAGAAGCCATGGGCCTGAAGCGGCCATAGGGCATTGCCAGGGACCACAAGATGACCAACAGCAGGTTCATTACTGAAGGCTGGAGAGATAGATAGAGCAAGTGAAGACCAACATTAAACATAAGCATGATATGAGCTTGTATGTATTTCTAAATGTTGAAATTCTGAACAGAGCCTGAAAAGATTGAGATTGGATTAAAAAACAAGACATTGTTACCTCTCCTAGAGCAACCCATACGGTGTAGAAGGCCACCATCTTGACGATGTGGAGTTCCAGTAACCTCCATAGAAACACCTGAGCCTGGGTCAAAATATCTGAAAATTGTCTGCAAAGAACCAACACCCTGTCCATCACTAGACCCCATTTACTAGGCATTAGCTCTGGAGTGAAGGATGAGAAGGAGAGAACAATGCAAAAAAAGGAAGGCAATATGTTTAAAGACAGGCAAAATATCAAAACATTTGAGGTTGGTCAGTTCTTCCTAATTTGGTTTAGTAGAGTAGTTACGACCACATAGATCTTAATAATAATATCTTAATATCTGGTGATGACAATAACTTCAATAATTTGAACTAAACTGGACAATATTATTATAACATCCACTTACAAAATAGGAGAACAAATCACTGTTTGATTACCTCCGTCCTCTAATTGGTCGTTTCCTATCTCCAACTCTTCTTCTTCAAGGCACCCAGTGCCCTCAGAATTTGCGCAGCCGCTCTTTCTGATGTCAGGATGTTGTATTTAGTAATCACCATATGAACATCATATGATTAACATAAATACTGAACGCATGTATTACACATTGTATCATAACAAATAACTACAGCAAATTGTAAAATAAGATGAATACATAACAAATGATTGAAAACATGATAGATAGATGAAAACATGTATAAAATATTTCATGGTAGAACTTACCTGTGTATAGGGACAACGTGCTCCAGGTCCGTTAGCCTCATAAAAGGCTTGTGGAAATAGTGGAGCTGCAATATGCATGCTAGCAGGAAGAAGCCAGGGATCAGAATGCTGCTGAACAGCTCTGATAGAGCAAAAGTCTCCAGGCCAATATCGGCCAACCTGGAAATACATAAGTACATATTAGATAAGTCACATTATGTTTCAGAATTTTGGAAAATTGGTTGCGATTTTCTGAATAATAAAGCAATTCCTGTGAACTCATTGAAAGAAAAAGCATGCCTGGGTATGTGGCTGTGTAATATTGTATATAAAGAATACAACCAAGTTGACCTTAATGGTGGAACAAGCTACCTAGCTCCCTACGGCTTGCATAATCCCTCACCATCTTCAAAAAACATCTGAAGACACCCCTCTTTCGGGAGGAGGGTCTTCAGATGTACACAAGCCAACTTATGTACTTCTTATGCACAATTTGTTGAGCTGTACTATTGTCGTTGAATTTAGAAAAAAACACTGTAACTGTTTGCACTACCACTAAAAAATGACTAACCTTGTTTTTGTGATTCCTATGGCTACTGATTCCTATGGCTACTGATTCCTATGGCTACTGATTCCATGGCTACTGATTCCATGGCTACTGATTCCTATGGCTACTGATTCCTGGGCTACTGATTCCATGGCTACTGATTCCATGGCTACTCTGCACCTTTTGTGTTGTTACTCCAATTTTGATTGTATTCTTTGCCTCAGCCTAAGTCACTTTGGATAAAAGCATCTGCTAAACGTAAAATGTAAGTTGACTCTGGTAAGATAAACAATCTTTATGAATCTTTATGAAAGACCTATAAAGAGTTTAGAAAATGTGTAACACACTGTTCCTCTGTGAAACCAGTGAAGTTCCTCCAGTAGCCAGGGAAGTCTTCAAACTGATAAGTGTAGATGGAGATTAGAATTAGCATGGTGTAGGCCACAACGAGCCACCAAAACACCTTCAGCAGTTTCCTCCACAGGGAGTAGTACACCTGGAACGCAAGAACACATGGGTGTCTTTACCAAATAAAAAAAATTACAAATACAATTACAAGTACAATATACAAATCAAATAATAAAATACATAATATAACACAATAATAAATTGTACAATAACATTCAGGAGTGCAGTTGGGTGTGTACTATATCCAACCTGATAGAGGCATAGGCAGAGAAGGAAAAGTAGCATGTAGACTATTTTGTATCCAACAAGCTTTCCAGCGAAAGAGACCATTATAAACATCCCTCCACAGACATAGATCCAGTACTTGGCATAGCAGCTCATCACGACTCCTCCAACCACCTTCAGCACTGATGTATCTCCACAACTCTGTCCTATATATGGGTAGATACAGGAGTGGAAGCCATGCAAAAGTAAACAAAAAAGAGAACATTGACAAGTGGAGAGAGGGTGTTTTTTATAGAGCTAAGTAAACAGTTCATGCTCATACACTTAGATAGATAGTCAAACACCCTAGCCACTATACTGTAATGCAAAACAAATGTCAGCTGTTGGCTACTGGCCTCTAGTCTCATCTGTGTGTGTCTCTCAAGCATGCACAAGCTTTTAAAAACATTTGTAACGAAAAAATATAACATTGATTATGTTAGTGTTTCATCACTAAATATACAAAATACGCAGGTGGGCATGTCTGCATAAGCAAGAGGAGAACTCTCACCTCTGGTAGTGACCTCTTGTAGTTGAGTAATAATCTTTTTTTTCCTACTGAAAATCTCTTTCACTGATTGCCGCAACAACAACCAGAAGGTAAGAGTAAAGAGAAGCTGAGGAGAAAATAAATTTACAGACACATAAGTGGAGAAAATGTTTTATAATATATACATAACAACTATGCAGAGATGTGACACTATTGCCTTATAGGAATAGACCCTTTCACAGAGGTGTCATCATAGGACAAACACAGGTGTCGCTCATAACACTAATTAAGGGTCTGCTCTTTTGATGTACCAGGACACGGGTAGTTAACGAAACTAGTGAAGGTAAGTCTACTGCATAATTAGTGTTATGAGCAACACCTGTGTTTGTCCTACGATGACACCTCTGTGAAAGGGGTCAATTGGTGAAATATAGGCTTTACCCTAATTTCGGATCCAGAAGTTCGACTATGCTATAGCCGAACTTCTGGGGGGAAACTGTACAGCGCCTGGGCCGGAAACCAGACAGTGCGAGGGGCGGAGTTACGCAGTGTTTCCTGTTTTGTTACAGAGATATTCTTTCGAAGAGAGAAACTCATTTCCGTCTACAGATCCCCTCCCCCCCCAGCAACCTGATTGGTCGAAACAAATTTGAAGCGAAAGAAAGTGAAATGCCCCGTTCACCCAGATTTGAGCTTGTCTGCCATCAGACTTTAGATTTTAATCTAAAGTCTGATTTGTGAGACAATTTCTTACCGAACTGATGCACAATTGCTGCCAACTTCACTCAACTGAAGTATACGACTTGATTGTCAATTAGTTAATCAGTGTGTGTGTGGTTCTTTGGTTTCTCTTTCTTCATAATGCATAATATAATGCCTTGCTCACCATAGCACCTAATCTGAGGCATGGGTAGTGAGCCCTGTCCAACCCGAGCTGTCTGAGACTCAGCGCTCCAACAGTGTGTGGTAGTTCGAGGTGGAACTCCATTGCCCAGATGTACTGCAGAGAGCACAGAGCCAGGCCATAGAACAGTATGAAGGGGGAGCACAGCATCGCCACATGACGTCTGCAGAAAGACAAAAACGAGTTTTTCATAACACAATTTGAACTAAATGAAATAGTAGCGTGACAAAAATGTAGTTTCAAGCGAACGTACATACAATATATTGGCTTAAAACTGAAATGTAATTTTCTTTACAGTACCTGGAGCGCACAATCCAAATGAGACAAGCCCATAGCAACAGCACAAAAGTCAGCCAGCTGTGGTAAGTGATGCTCCATACCTAAAGAAAATGTAAATTATGTACAAAACGCATGAACTTGATGTAGTTACATTATTAGCCAGCTAATACCACTGAAGTGAATTAGTAGCTGAAAAACGAGAATGTATTTGGAAGTGGAAGACTTAAATAATTAAATCAAGGGGATAGCAAAGTCATAAAAAAGAAGGGCTGTCTGTGATGATGTTCATTGATGAGGTAGCCCTGGGAGGGCGAGATATCATCTATCACAGCGATTCTTAAACTATGGGTCGCGGTCCAGTTGGAGGTGGGTCAAAGGTGGAGGTGGGTGTTGAGCCAAAGAATTGCTTTCAGAAGATCTGATGCGTCCTAACCTCATTAAACCGTAGAAATCTTAATGTAATAAATGGCAATGAGATTGTATTATACCCTGGTAAGATAGAAGTTGTTTAAGGAAAACAACCTTCCTTTGAAATGTCAGTTTACAAGTTATAAAACCAGAATATATCCGAGCCATGTGAGTCTGTTTGGTCAAACGTTCAAAATATCTGAGGGACTATCATTGGCAATCTGCATTCGAAGGGACGGATTAAGCGATAGGTGAATTGGTGCTCAGAGAGTTCTGAGTGTGCGGTGGTTAGGTCCGACGGACACACTGAAATTGTCTTTTGGGTTCTGAGTTGAAAAAGTAAAAAAAAACCCTGACAAAGCAAGGACTATAAAGTTGTGACGTACCAAAACTCAGGATTAATTGATTAATGCATAATATTGCATGCACATGTATGACAATAGCAAAATATACCATCATAGCTACGAGAGCACAGACATAGCTCTGTTGCATGACCACTCTACCCATCACAAAGAAAGGATTTTCACCATCTTGATCATTGGCAGTTTCTTCTGAAAGAAATCATAAAAGCCAAATTAAGTTTCTCAAGAATAAAACGCACCCATCCACGGGTCAATCCATCCAGGAAATGTTTCTCTATGAATCATTTTATTCTGGTCTTTATCTGTGTTTCTCTCAGCTATTCCATGTTAATGGAACTATATCATAAATGGCTGCTATGACAGCATGGCAGCAGGGAAGCCCAGGCAAATACTTTACTGAATACAAATATGGTAACTGTAATTATGTGGTTTAATCCAAAGTAATATCACATAAAATATATATTTATGGCATGTATACACAATGTAGTTTTTTTATTCATACTCGTGGATTGTATTGAATACGTCAATTCTGAGAAGCATAAAATAAAGCTCGATATAATTATAATTATATGCCACCAACCACCAATGGCCTCATCCCCAGTGTCTGGTCTCTCTGAATGGCCTGGAGATAGGAGCATAAGCTAACACACACACACACACACACACACACACACACACACACAGGTTAAATATAACGATGCTGTAAACAACAATTATTATATCTGCCTAATATACTATTTACCTCTGTTTCATCCTCATAGATATGCCTCTGT
>OMNO01018077.1:5414-18468 GCA_900303215.1 Trachyrincus scabrus | reverse complement strand
TTTTAACAGATTCTCATTTTGTATTCTCAGTAAATAATCTGTTCTAAGTAACCTAACCCTATTTAAATTATTTTAAATTGTATAATTATAATTGTATAATTATAATTTTGAATATACTAAATAAAAATTGATTTAAGTAATTTGTCCCCTCATGCCTCCCATGTAGTACTTGCTGACATTTGATTTGTATTACATTCAAAGAATAAGTCCATTTGACTGCTAATAAATTCCATACATTTGGGGTCTTGAAGTAAATGAGTATGAAAGCAGCATCTTGGAGGCTCAACACATTTGAAGAGTAAATAATGGACATTGGGGCATGATCCGAAATGACAATGCTGTCATAGAAACACTCTTCAAACTTATGTCTAATTAGTGTAGATATTAGGAAAAAGTCTATGCGTGAGTAACATTTGTGTGAATGACATGTTTTTTTTTTATCCTGTTCATGACTTGTATTATGTATATTGTATATTGTACTGTCAGTTCTAGGTCGTTTCGTTAATATAATGGGTTGAGACCACCTCACAGGCGGTGTCGGATGTTTTGATCTGCACCTGAGTTCGATTGCTGCGTTCACAAGGGCCCAACCAAACAGTACAAGGGGTTCGACCATACCAGGGTTAAATTAAAATGGACCAAATTGTGTGCTTGTGATAGCGCCCTTAAATGTGGACTACCGATATAAGGTGATATGGTTGGTGTGGCAGTAGATACCTTATCTGGTGTCTTGTGGCCACTTGTCTTCAGCACAATGGCTATTGTAATGTAGAGAAGGAGCAATATACCGGGATTGACATAAACTGGCCAATCATAATTCAGGTTTACGATGAGGTCAGAGGGGGCAGAACAATTTCCATGTTGAATGATGTCCTTCAGACCAAACAGTCTAGTAGAGGGAATTTAAAGAAAGAGAAAGTTAACAGTTTTTGTTTCTTTTACACCTGAGATAAAATCACAAAAATATTAAGTGGAGTATGGTGAATATTTAATACAGTAGAGGGCAGTTCAGGCGAGCCCAGATTATTTGAATGAAGTGCACATAAGGAATGCTAAAATGCTCCTCCTGGTGCAGGGCATGGGCCAGAAAATAAAATAAGACAAAGGAAAGGGTCTCCATAGCATCTACATCAAAAGGAACATGATTGAGCAGCTTAGCTAAAAGGGTAATAACCAGTACTGGCCTTGGGGCAACCCTGATATACAGCCTGCAAGGCATTATAGCTCTAATCCCTTGGTGTGATGGTTACCAGGCATCAAGATCTCCTGCCTAAAAGGCAGACATGAATGAATGATTCTGGATTTAAATACTGTAAAGGCTAAATTTGGGATTTTGTAATGTAATCACAAAAAACGACACAAGTTTGAGACAAGATGTGTCTAGTTTAAAGACATTGTACAGACAGAGTACCAAGTACCCAGATCTGAATAAATGGACTCCAGTCATGTCTTCCCATCCCGACACGATCACTCATTCTATATTGGAAAGTTTGGAAAGGCTGGTTAGCTGCCAGCCAATAGCGTTGGTGAATTCCTGAACGAATCTTCAGCCAGTCTCAGTTAATATTTCCAAAAATGATGACTTCATTTATACTCTAATACTCTGTGTAATACAATTTGTTAGGGTTAGGGTTAGGGCCACTAACCCTTAATACAGAGCTAAGTGTGTCTGCATGAGCTGATGGCAGCATACACCAACCTATCACAGTGGCAGTCCTTTGACTCTCTGACGTAGTAATAACTTGAACGTCATCTGCACCAAGACTACATGTGGTATGTGTGTTTTGAGTATACCGGTAAGTGTAAGTGTATAAATGAACTACACCTTTACCTTGCCCATAGACTTTGAGGTGGGAACAGGGCTTGTGCCATCTGACTCTGGTACAGATACAAACAGACCATGTGACCTGCAGTGAAGAACCCCACCATCACACACAGCGCGTTGAAACCGAGGGGGCTGATAGGAAGGTGGCATGCCCACCAGGTGCACAGGCCAATGAAAAGAATGAAATAGACAGCAGAGAAAGTTGACGGAAGTGTTATGCCTATAGAAGACAATCACAAAAATATGGCAAAAGTCATG
Source organism: Trachyrincus scabrus (assembly GCA_900303215.1). Classification (NCBI taxonomy): domain Eukaryota; kingdom Metazoa; phylum Chordata; class Actinopteri; order Gadiformes; family Macrouridae; genus Trachyrincus; species Trachyrincus scabrus. The sequence goes on along the minus strand of OMNO01018077.1, from coordinate 16,385 downwards.
GACAAAGAAACATTACAAAGGCACAGGGTATTTTCTATTATTTAACAATGATAATACATTTTTATATAGCACTTGTAATTATTCAAAAACACTTAACATACAGTACATAGATAAAGTGCTTTGCATATGCATATACTACTAATGCTCTGCTATGTATTAGAGATGCAACAATTATCTTACCAGCTAAAGCTAAAAGACAGACGGTTAGGATTCGTCCTACATCCTGGAGAACTTCATGTGCTGTGGATCGAAGGCGCTTTGCCAGCTGCTTAGCTCTGGTTGCTGTAGAAATCTTCTCAGCATGTGTGTCGGATGAAAGCATAGTCTCATCCTCGTCTGCATCTACAATGCCTGCTTCAACATCTTCATCAATGACTGCTTCAACATCTTCATCAATGCCTGCTTCAACATCTTCATCAATGACTGCTTCTTCTTCTTCTTCTTCTTCTTCTTCTTCTTCTTCTTCAATATCTGTTAGTACATCTTCAATCTGAGTTGAGAGATGCAAGGAACACATCAGAAATAAGACATACAGATGATAGGAATTGTGTTTCCAAGGACATTAACCAGAAAATATGCCTTTAAAACTTTCACATTCATATGAATGAATTCACATGAATGAATTCATCACATCATATTGCGTAATTATGGATCCTACCGCAGGTCCTGTTAAGACCCACCCACGCTGCCCAGAATTGTGCTATGATTGGCTGGGGACGCAAGGTTAGAGATGGTTAAGTTTTGGTATTAGGTTAGAGATGGTTAAGTTTAGGTATTAGGTTAGAGATAGTTAAGTTTAGGTATTAGGTTAGAGATGATTAAGTTTAGGTATTAGGTTAGAGATGCTTAAGTGTAGGTATATGGTTAGAGATGCTTAAAGGATAACTTCAGAATTTTTCAACCTGGAGAAATTGATATTTCACTCAAACATTTCTATATGCTTAAAGGAATAATTCTCTCTAAAAGTACATTTCTATCAATTCTGGGTTAAAACATGGTCAATATGTGTCAAAAACTACTTTTGCATAGGGTGGGCAGCCTCTGAGTATTCCCCCAGCTAAAACAGAAAAGTGTAGTGCTGTGACGTCACACCGTCCAGTGGTGGGTAGTTAACTCAATTAAAAGTGAAAATTACCATTTGAGAAACCTACACTTGTTGATAAAACTTAAAGAAATGATCTCTATTGGCAGTCAAAGGGATGTCGGGGGTTAGCATGCTCGTGGGGTTAGCATGCTCGTGGGGTTAGCATGCTCGCGGGGTTAGCAGGCTTGTGGGGGTTAGCATTCTAGCTAACCCCCCACGACCCTTCGTTATTTGATTCTGCATATCATTTGTTTTATTTGTCTGTAAACGTCCAATGACGGATTGTTTGTAACAGTAAAACCATCTGTTCCTCCATTGTATCCGAGCTGCGTTGGGTCACGCTACCGGTGCTCCATCATTGCTTGCTTTCAAGTCTCCAGTAAGTCTTGAGTCTCAAAGCAGTCAAGTCTTGAGTAAATCAAGTCTCACAGCAGGCGAGTCCAAGGCAAGTCACAAGCGACTACCTTGGACTACCTAATAGTATACCTAGTACTGTACCTAGTACTATACAATGTTGGGCCAGGTGTGCCTGATCAACAGATTCATAACAATTGAAATTAACAAATCAATTGTCTCTAGTATTGCTACCTTATTGCTATGAAGACACGTAGCTAAAAACCAGCATGAGTACATTCATAGTACGGTACGCTTTAGTTGACAGTGGAAAAGCGCCACAAAGCGTGAGCACAGGCTCCAGTACGGTATGGGTTGACATTGGAAATGTGGCTAGGTTTAGGAAAAGGTTTTATTAATTTATGAGCCAACCATAAACGTATATGCTGCAACTTACCGAGGTGATGTTAGCAGCAGCCAGCAGCTCTTTTTTCTTAGCCATTTGGCTGCAGAGTACCATGGTTACCAGGGCAACCACACACACCCCTACATCAGGGCATAACTGACGCATCAGACCCCAAGGGTCATCCAATGAAAGCCTTCGGAAGACACAAATTAAAAAATAAAAACTCAAACACAGAAACAAACATATGAAAACAAACAAAAATTGCAGATTTATACCTTGACAGTCCTATGTGTTTGGTAAGCACATCCCATTGCGTGCAGTTGTCCCCAAGAGCTGTATACAAAGGTGGATATGTGTATAGCATTGTCTGAAAGCAGACATGAGCCAACACAAACACCATACTGGTGCAAAATAATACTTTGATATATAGGCCTGTAGGACCTGCATGAGAAAAAAAGATAGAGAAGAAGAAAAAATTGAAAGTGATTAAAAGTAGGGAGTTAAAACACAATATGGGAAAATCTTGGCACTAGCTTTGTCGCATAGGATGTCATGTAATTTGTTCATGTAGAAATTAAAACATACGATGACCGTATGTTTTGGTTTTAATAAGGTCATGTAAAAACATTCTGGTGCTACCTGGCTGGTGCTACCTGGCCTTGTTCCGTAGTAGTAAATAACATCTACTCTCTACTAACATCTACTCGACGTCTTGGCGTCATTCGTCAACATTTTCAGACAGACAGTTATAGCTACAACTCAAGCCACTAGAGGTTGCTAATGGGAAAACGTACATAGTGCAGGTTTAAAGTGTTTTAGATGGTAACAAAACAACATCACAAAATCATTCATATTCTCTTCATATTGCTAGACTGCAGCAATGCTTGCGCAACAAATCATCAACTCTTCAGCCGCTATTTTCATATTCAGTGTTTCCTGAGATGGTGTGGGTGGACTCAGCATCCTCTCATGAGTCATCTATAAAGTTCCTTTGCATTAGCGTGTCCACCACGCACTGCCAGTGTGGACACACAATTCACGACACACTTCTGGGATGCTTCTGATAGGCTGCGGGGCTCATGTAGTCCCTGCCAAAGTTTCCAGTATAATCTGAAGATTGTTATCGCTACCATACCAAATTTTGAAGAAGCAGTCCTTGATAAAAATGCCGTAAACAACTGGGGAAGGTACCTGGTTATGTGTGAAGGCAGCATCTTGTGATTGGTCTGCCTTTCACACTAGATGCCAAGAGGACTACCCAGAGACCCTTTATGTCGCTCATAACACCATTTATGGTTCTGCTTTTATATACCTGGGCACAGGTAGTAGACTTATCTTCACTAGTTTATACTCCACTACTCGTGTCCTGGTACAGCAAAAGAGCAGACCCATAATTAGTGTTATGAGCAACACCTGTGTTTGTCCTACGATGACACCTCTGTGAAAAGGGTCTATTTTAACCTAGAAGCAAATCACAGATGACCTGTATCTTCAGCATGTTTGAAAATATTTGCAAGTTGACTACGACTGTGTGAATTGGGGATAACCAGACCAAGCCTGGCCATAATTATTAATTGACTAACTTAACCAGCTGTCCCTATCAAGTTCTCTATACGACTATATAAAGCTCCATAAGCCTGGTGAGGCAGGCTCAGATTACAGACCCCTGAAGGCGTGGGTGGGTGTGTGTGTGTGTGGGTGTGTGCGTGTGTGTGTGTGTGTGTGCGTGTGTGTGTGTGTGTGTGTGTGTTGCTCCGACCATATAAGGCAAGGCTGGTACATACAAAGAACAGACCCATAATTAGTGTTATGAGTGACACCTGTGTTTGTCCTACAATGACACCTCTGTGAAAAAGGGTGAACTAAATAATCATTGAATAATAATTGACACGTAACTACATCCAATTAAACATCTCCTTGGGTCTATGTATAGTCTCCAAGTGCTCTTCCTTTCAGAGGTAATTAAAGGAAAAGGTAAGACATGATAAATGGTGATGTTACACACAGGCTTGTTACAGACAGGCTTGCAAGCAGAGAATATACATACACAAACCGATTGTCTTACCTCTGATTGTGTGCTTATTGGGCCAGAAAAACCATGGTAGCAGCAGCAGGTAGAGAAGATAGACCAGGGAGAATACAGTATAGCGCAACAGACATGCTGCGGGGTATAAAAAAAAGTTTGTAGTCAATAAAATACACAATCACACAATACATACTCAAAACAGAGAGTTGATCAATTGTATGAATCAAAATGGAATTCTCAACCTCCCATCCTGTTTTCTATGCACTGTGATTATTTATTTGCAAATAATTGTGCTTACTTGTCAAGTAATTGACCAGAATAGTAACAACATTTCCATTCCACCAGCTAAAATACAGCAAACACAGGCTTCACAGCTGATTTTGCTTCATGACACAAATATTTGCCTGGGCCCAAAAAATGAAAGCAGTTAATTAGATTGGTTGTACATTTGTTTTGCAAACATTACTAGTAAGAGCAAGTATTCATCATTAATTAGAGATTATGTTTCCTCAAACTCATGTTGAGTCTGTGTTTCCATGTTGAGTCTTAAAAGATGTTTTTTTGAAAGAAGGCTTCATCAATCACACATTGAGAACGTGATCAATTATGGATTCCATCCATGATAGTGATGGAGAGACAGTAGGCAACATATTTTAATTTAGCCAGGTAAATAAGTAATACCTATTGGCAGTATGTAACTGAACCAAATTGCTAGAAACATTCCTCATTCGGTATATTTGTGAAGAGGTTGTATGAATTGAGACAGATGAATTGAAACTGAATTTGATGCAGCTGCGGCATCTCTGGTTGCCATATTAATGATAATATATTACAAAGCAAGGCTACATTCGGCATACTAGCATACTAAATAGTATGTGAGAATAGTATAGTAATAGTATAGTATAGTATAGTGTGTCCAAAATTATATTTACACGTATTATGTAAAATAAACAGTATACTAAAAGTACCCGGATGACAAGTAATAATTATAGTAATAAATAATACATTTTATTTGTATCGCTTTTGTAAGACACTTTGCATAACTAAAAATCTAAATAGTATAAAAGTTTCAAAAAATGTATGAAAGTCATTAATAAAGCATAAAACAGGTGATCAGAGGGGGTGTGTGCATTTGATGGGAAGGCAGCCAGTGGAGGTCTTTGAGGATCGTGTTGATGTCTTTGATGGGAACAGTGGAGTGCTGGATGTGTTGTAGTTTGCTGAGGACTGTAGAGAACCATAGAGCAGTGTTTCTCCAATGGGCCTTGGAGTACTTTTGTTTTAATATTGGATATGAACAATAGTAAAATAATTAAGTAAATCTGACTGCTATACAAGTTTGGTAAATCTTTCCAATGAGAGCATATCACTATAATGCCACCTAGCTAGGATAACTATGTTAGAGGAAACTTTCCGACTTCAGATCATCAAGTGATGTGAAAAGCCTCCACAATATCAATCAAAGCACTTTAGGCTTTTTATGCCCATCAAACACATTCACTTCCCTTCAGGTGCTGTTGGCAAGATTCGAGAGTTGTAAGGAGAGAGAGCAGAAAAAAGCAGAAGAGAGCAATATTTTGAAACTAAGCGACCAAGAAAAAATCCCCTCCCTCTCTGCTCCCTCCCCACGTTTCTCCACCATTGAGAAATGTTGCTTGGCACACCGCTGGGAGCGGTCTAAATTTGGCTCATACAGAGGCAGGCACAGTCAACTCGAAACAGATATTCTCACAGCGCATTTCATGCACTAATAGCTGACGGATGGCTATGGCATTTCTTACTAATTACACTTAAATAATTAGCTTTTGAAAGGAAACTTTCAAGACTTAAGAAACTTAAGAAACTATAAGCCGATTTTCAACCGGCTTATATCATTACAATGTGGGTAGTATATGCAAATTAACAATGTTTAACTCCTCCATGTTGCCTGCACTGAGATCTCCCTGCTACTTTGCCAGCAAAAGTCCGGTGGACAAAATGATACAAAGCCAATTGAAAATTGGTGAAGTTCCCCTTTAAATCTTACCTACAGCCCCTTTAACACCTCAAGCCCCAGTCAGTTCTCAGCTGCCTACACAATGCTCTCACAGCGCCACCTCCCGTGCTAGGTACAGAGGAGCTAATCATTATTATTAACACTACCAGTACCTGCTCAAACATTCTTGTTTGGGTCAGGGTTTCCCCGACTCAACTAAAAAACCCAAGCCTAAAACCCAGCCCTGGCTTACTAACATCACTCTGTCTCTAAGAAGGGTATGTAGAAAAGCAGGAAGGAAGTCGATATTTTTCGATATTTTAATGGTTTCCAAGTTGCCTAACAAAAGCCTACAAGTGAAAAAACTGCTTTGAAATACATTCTGGGGTTCAAAATACGTCTATTTTCATTCTCCGGAATGTCCCATCAACTGGCTTTTCACGGACTTCCCAAGCGCTTTCTCAGAATTGAACAAGGTCAGCAAATGTGTTTTAAAGCACAAGAGTCAACGCCACGTTGGACTTTCTTTTCCCTGGAGGCTTTCTTTATGATACGTGCGGTGATATGGCAGGCAACTAACTATGGCAAATAAAATTGTGTGTTGATACAAAGCTTGTAGTTTTATATTCATTATTTTATTATTATTGAAATGCAAAAACAGGCATGCATATACTTTTATGCATGCCTTTCCATTCCAGCTAACCACTTCCAGCTTGTATCTGAACGCTCAGTATTGCCGTTACTAAACTACCATTTTCAGAGTTTACTCATGTAGTATTAGCGAAACGGAGCCACAGCAGGCTCACCAACGTTATGGTCTGGCATTTATACCGTGAAGACGAGGATTACAATGTCTGTGGCAGTTACAGAAGACGGTACAGACCAGTCCATGATAGAATACAAACCCACCGGCTGATGTGGAAGCGGGACCTGGCACAATCTTTGTTTTCAATTGTTACAGACCATGGATATATTATAATAACGTGGACAGAATTGAAGAAGGTCCCGCTTCCACATCAGCCGGTGGGTTTGTATTCTATCATGGACTGGTCTGTACCGTCTTCTGTAACTGCCGCAGACATTGTAATCCTTGTCTTCACGGTATAAATGCCAAAGTGCCAAACGTTTATGCATGTCCGTATTTGCATTTCAATAATAAATATGTTTTAAAGACTTTATTATTATTGAAATGCAAATACGGACATGCATAAACTTTTATGTCATATGTTGGACTCCATTACAACTAACCACTCTTTTACAACGCTCAATAGTTACGTGTGAAATGTGATGGCAGCCGCTTTAGCGAATCGATATCCTGTATAACGGCATGATGTTATCCACATAGTCCACAGGTCGAGAAAATATAAAATACGAAACTCTAAACAAAAGTAGCCAAGCTGGTATCTGCCTCTAGGAACACTCTCTCGCCAGGATGTAAACAAGTCCCCTTAATGTCCGACTTGACTCACGCTTGCCGCACAATGCACCATGGACCATGGACAATTTGCGTTTTTGTTTGGTTTGTGGGTACAGTTCGACAGCTTGGGACACTATGATCACACAATGATGACACTAAAAACATGGCTGTGCCGGTGGAACATTCCTTTAAGCACAAGATTGGTGTTATAGACTGGTTCACCTCCTAAATGAACCGAACCTTCTCCGTCTGTGGGGAATGCAACTTCCGCCTTGGCCAGCATTTCCTGTGGGGTCCCACAAGGCTCCATCTTAGATCCCATGCTCTATTTAGGCCAAATCATCCAAAACTACAACATATCCTTTCACTGCAAATGACATCCAGTTATACCTCGAACTAAAACTCAACAGTCCACACACCTTAAATAACCTTAGGGACTGTCTTGATGACATTAAATGCTGCATGGCAAACAGCTTTCTCCAGTTGAATGAACAAGTCTAAGGTTGTCATATTTGCCCCCCCAAGACTCCATCAAGAGTCTCACCAACGGCCTTGGACCAAATCATCTGCCAAAAATGTTGGTGTGCACTTTGATTCGGCCCTTACATTTCACAAACCCATAAAATCTGTGGTAAGTTCCAGCTTCTTCCAACTTCCAACTATCTCAAAATCAAGCCATTCTTCTCTTTTCATGACCTTGAGAAAGTTATTACTGCAACACCTTGTATACCGGTCTCAAACGGAGTTAGTTCAGAATGTACATCACTGATCTCTTTTGCCCCCACTCCAGCTCTAGATCCCTCAGGTTGTCTGATCAAATGCTACTGTCTGTTGCACAGTCTAGTTTGAAGCTTAAAGCTTTGGCCGCAGTACACGATTTTCAAGGTCGATTTGGGAACGATTTGAAGATTCCAGAATCTGCAGCTCCAGTCGGGCAGAAGCGCAGTAGAGTCGAACCCCGTACTCGTTGTGTGAGTAATGTATGTGTGAGTAAAAGATGCATGGTCGGCATGGTCCAGATTCAATCAAACATGTTTGATTTTATCGGGGCTAGTCTTTCCATGATCAGGTGGTGTGTGTGGGTCAAAGACACAAATCGGCAGAGGAATTTTCAACAGCCAATGAAGAATGTGTATTCATGAGGAGGAGCCAGAGAAAACAGGACATTTTTCAAAACATTAGCAACGTGCATGACACCAAAATAACAGCAACATGCATGATGCCAATAAGTCAACATCAAAGACAAGTGAGTGAGTGTGGACTTTACAGACGGAGGTTGACACCATATTCTTTGTTTCTTTTATGCATCCTTTCCATGCAGATCACTGCAGAAATAACCACAGTGGTGTCAAAACATGTGGGAGAATACACTCTCGCAAGTGCAGGGCAAGCACGAAACTGCGTCTGTCTGTTCTCCGTCTTTAGAATTGTGTTCCCCAAAGATTACAGGTGTTATATGTGTGCGCAGACGAGACTGGAAAATGATTCAAATTGAAAATGTGTAGTGTGGCCCCAGTTTTAAGGGGATCGTACCTTCTCTGTGGTAGCTCCTAGTCTTTGGTCTCCCCTACTCCATCAAGTCCGCACCTATAATATTCAAATCTCGTCTCAAAACCCATTTCGATTCACTAGCATTTGAAACTGTCTGATCTGCCTGTATGCCTGTATTTTCTGTTTATATTTGTACAGCACTTGGTCAACACTGTGTGCTCTACGAATACATTTGATTTATGCAGTGTCCTTGCTTATAGCTAAAGCTAGAAATACATTCACTATATCTGAAAACCTGCTAATTCCAGCCACTGTTATATTGGCAGAGACTGCTGGATGAAAATGCAGCAGAGAAACTAAAAACTGTGCCTTTGTCAAATGACAGAATAGATATGAGCTCTACTTGAGCTTGTTGCTCAAGTAGTGGAAAAGAGCCCTGCACTGCAGTTGCCTCCCTGCCACCCAGAAGTGAAGCACAAGCCCATATTTAATGTTTACACTAAATAACATGCACATGTACCATTCAGGATCTATTGCATGGAGCCCCACTTCCACACCTCAGGCCCCCAACCTTAAAGGGATACGCCGAGATATGATTTTGAGCAAAACATGTTTGGGTGCACTCTCTTATATATTAGTTATATTCATGCTCTACACAGATCAAAGTAAAACCCCTCTGTCATCCTGGGTCACTGTCAGTGAAGGAGCACAAGTTGGCATCAACGCGTGTCACTGATTGGACAGCACTTCACCAATCAGATGATGGCCAACCTACTTCCATGCCGTCACCCCATAGGAGCGATCATCAATCATATTCTCTAGTCTATCCAATTGTCGGTTCCTCATGTTTATGTCCCTGTATCTGTTCTACACCAAGTAAAGTTCTGTTGCCAGCTGAATGTTTTTTTACCTCTGCAATTGTGTTCACCTCCTGCTACTACCCTGCATCTATTCAAGACTGTATTTACCAATTCATACACACAAAGATATGCTGCAGCAGGTAGTGTAATCAAAAACTACTCTGACCATTAGCAGCTTAGCTAAACATTAGACAAAAGGTTATCAGGCTTTCAACCAGCACCAAACAGGAACACACCAATGCAACCCCCTCCACACACGCACACACCTTACACACACACAAGGGGTGTGTAAGGTATCCAATATATGTGCTCAATGGAGAAGTGTGACTCCTGTTTACACGTAGGGACACTTTACGACAGATCCGGCTGATATGCGCGCACACACACACACAGGTTGCAGGTTTGTACCACATACATGGTTTGCATGATCTCAGAAATCTCTAGCATTATATTGGTTGACAACTGGTGACGTCTGAGCTACGCAAGTGACTTGACCACGCTTCTGCGAGAGGAAGCTAGACAACAACATATCTCTCCTCAATCTAGGTTGAATGTACCATACACCGTGTCCGGAGGTGGTTTTGACAACAGTTGTCTACATCTCTCGTGCAACCGTTCCCACCTGATTAGACGGACAAGACATCTCTCCTTGCATTGCGAGCTCACAATCATTTTCACATCTCTCACAGATGTGAGAGAAGTGCTTGCGCCTACGTCAGTTTGGTCAGTAACCCGGATGCGGGGCCGGAGATACTGGGATGTAAACAACAGAATCGATTGCACGCTGAATGTTCAATTCCGATTTTATGATGTCTAAACCACGCAGGAAAACGTGTCGAAGCTGCTAAAAGTTACAGAGAAGGATGTCAGCAGGAAAGGACGCAACGTTTTCAAAAACTAAGGTTAATAGGTGGTGAAGATCTGTACAAGCTGGCTCCTTGGGATGACGACCCGACAATTCTTCCTTCTATTTCATTGATAACTGTTTTCGTTATAATTTTATTTCAGCATTACATGAGTATATTTTTTTGTACATCTTAGAATGATATTCTGATTAGTGAAGTTGTCAAACTCATCACGTTGCATACAAAACTGTCTGTTTTGTTATTCGAGTGTTCTGATCTATAATGGTCTATAATATTCTCTTTTAATAAATGTGTGTTCTGATGAGCATGGTGTACTGTGTGTATTGTACCACACAACAATACTATTAACAATGACTTTACAATGATTTTGTTTATCTACATAGCCTAAAACAAGACACTTCACTTAAAATCAACAACTGATGGGCAAATGTTCACCAAAGCAGACAAGTCCAATCTTGTCTATGATACAAAAATTAATTATCCTTGCACATCAACAAATCAATCGGCAAATCC
>OMNO01018001.1:2274-12906 GCA_900303215.1 Trachyrincus scabrus | reverse complement strand
TGGAGAGGTTAGCGATTCCCTGCATCCTTCGCTTGGTCGGGCTTCACGTCAGAGAGACAGAAAAACACAGTTTCAAATATGCATTGATATGACAGTGGTTTAGAAATATTATATAATATGAAAATATGATACAATTATTATTTAGGATTATCATTTATAACAATATTAATAATTAGTATTACTGTTTGTATTAATATTTGTATTTATGTATTTTGTATTATTATTATCATTATTATTATATATACAAATGTATATGCAATCACATCGTTTCTTGAAGAGCCCATCTGAATGGAAATATGAATTATTATGGAAGCTCTGATCTGATGAGGCTGCAGAGAGAGTGGGGGAGAGTGATGAGGCTGAAGAGAGAGTGGGGGAGAGTGATGAGGCTGAAGAGAGAGTGGGGGAGAGTGCTGAGGCTGAAGAGAGAGTGGGGGAGAGTGATGAGGCTGAAGAGAGAGTGGGGGAGAGTGATGAGGAGTGGGGGAGAGTGCTGCGTCTTACTTGCGGAGCTCTGTGTAAATGGGCAGCACCTCGGGGTGGCACACGAAGGCGAACGCCAGGATGGGGATGGTGTACGCCGTCTGGAAGAGAACAGGAGGAGCGACGTGGGCTACAGGAAACTCACCCGCTCAGGGTCTCACGTATAAGAGACAAAATAAACATAATATATATAATCAATTGAAAAGGAAACGATCGCCCGGCGGCACCCAGGCTGGTCGATCATAATGGAGGAGGCACATGGAGCCGCGTGAACCGTAGTCCACAGTTTAAACCAAGCCAGCTGGCAAGGTGCTTGTAATGGGATACAGGAAGTAATGGACACCTGAGGGCGGGAGACACCCCCCCCACCAGCCTACAAATAGCTTTTGCCCGTATGCGGTCGGAGCCATTAACCATCTAGCGCTTTCCATTAGTGGGGTGAGACACGTCTGTCCGCTAATGGATGCCATACATGTACAGACAATGTACATGTTACATACATGTACAGACGACTCATATGTTACATACATGTACAGACAATGTACATGTTACATACATGTACAAACGACTCGTATGTTAGAAGCGCACAACACACACAAGCCAAAAGCATTTGATTTGAGTGGATTGACAGCAAAAGAGGAAAGTCCACATTCAAATAGTCAGCTTGAAGGGTGAACCATGACAGCATATTCTGCATTTTTCAAATCAGGTAGGAGATACTTTTGAATGTAGAAAATCTATAAAGCTCTGTTGAAAAGGTGAGACCTTTTATTGTGTTTGTGAGGATGCAGCAGGGTGTCGTGAGTGGCTCTGACCTCCTGGTTGATGGTGAAGTATTTGGCGGTGCAGGTGTCTTCAGGGATGGTGCCGTTGATGGAGAAGTTACCGAAGGCCTCCAGCGGACAGGGGATGTTGAACCTCTTGTAGATGACCTGACATATGAGACGGAGGGCGAGAGAGGTTTCAACGGACAGAGATATTAGAGAGAGAGAGACAGAGAGAGAGAGGAAGGATCTGTAGATACACGTCATTAAGGAGCAGGTAAAGGGTTCGTTTATCTTGCTCACAAAGGCCTACATGTTGTCCTAACCACTGCACTAACCTCGTAGGGGAGTGTTGAACATACAACATGCACCCTTATAATAGCCATAACGATATGTAATAATCCATTTCTCGCGGGCCGGATATAATTGCCGCAGGCCTTGAGTTTGACACCCCTGCCATAGAGTATAGCAGCATCCCATAATAATCCCTCACCGAGGAGAGGAAGAAGACCATGCAGGTGAGGGAGAACCCACTGGTGTAACCCAGGTAACCTGTAGGATGACATCATATAATCCAGGTCAGTCCTCTGGCCAATCAGAATGCTCTGGGCTTCAGACATATGTTGAATACAATCAAACTTTGAAGCAAATAATGAAATTATTACATTATTACATAATTACATTATAACATTATTAAATAATGACATTATTATATAATTACATAAACACATAATATATCATATAAATACCAGATATCATTTATACTCACCGAGGTGTTTCATCAGAGCCAAGGGGAGGATGATGGACACACTGACGATAATAATCAGGTAGTTCCCATTCATGTACCAGTCCCTACACATACACACACACACACACACACACGCACGCGCACACACACACACACACACACAACACACAAAAACACGCATACACACACACGCACAAAACACACAAAACTGCATATTTACATGTGCAAAATAGTGTAATCTAACTCATCCACTCTGGATAACTAAGAGCACTTTGGATTGAATTAGGTTTTGAAATGTGTTCATTCATATGAACACATATTAACTCATAGAACTGTATGACAGGACATTTTCACATCACATCCACCAACAGAGATATGTCAAGACCTCCTGCCAAAAGCTATTATGAGACTCATGATATGAGACAGATTCAGGTTCACGTTCAAGACAGTAAAACACAGCCATGATGTCACTGGATGCACACTTCAGACAGATGTGTGATGTGTGATTAGTTCTTTGACAGGAACTCACCCAGAGCTGGAAGTCTGGCCCAGGAAGGCCTGGATGACCAGGGGAAGTTCATATTTCACGATGAAAAGGTAACTGGACATAGCTGAGGAGCACAGAGAAAAGCCTGGGCTCAAACTCATGGAAACAACCATTTAAAATGTTCAAAACGCTTCAACTGACAAAGATAAGATAAGATTGTACTTTATTGATTCCGGATACTACTTTATTGACAGGATATTTAGCAAGGTCAGTACAGGACAGTAGTACAATTGAAGTATTATTACCCTCTTGTTTCATACATCATATATACAACAATGTGGTGTAAATGAATACAGGCATAAAACAATGACTTGTGTTTATGGTGCCATATTGTGAAGACGAAGCGTTAAGGAGTGAACAAACACAGAAGCTAAGGTCAAGTTACAAGAGGAACAACGGTTCTCCGAATGCCTGCATCATGAATGGATGACAACATGGAAAAACCCACTAGGACACATGGACGCTCTCTCTTTTTCTCTCTCTCACTTTTTCTCTCTCTCTCTCACTCTCACTTTCTCTCTCGCTCTATCTCTCTCTCTCAAGCATCTGTTGCTGAGGATGAAGGATATGTAGGCAACGCTATCACAGTGATAACGCAAGAGTGGGGTTGGCAGCACAGGGTGTGGATGAGGTGGTCAACCATTAAGGTGAGGTCAACCATTAAGGTGAGGTCAGCCAATAGCCCAGGAAAAAGGCTCAGAAGCAGCAGTATAAACATGAGGTTGTCCTCAACCAATCCCAGCCCAAGAGAAGACTCTAGGCTGCTTATAGCTCTAACTATTTCATGATTCAGCAGACTTGTAGATTTGCTTTTAATTTTAGAAACATGTCATTAAGGAGCAGGTAGAGGTTAGGGCCATCCTAATAATAATATAATCTAGTATATATACATGTTTCATGTTTCATACTCCATTCATCTCCATTTCACATTCCCTCTGTGCCTTGAACCCCTGGTAGGGGTGGAGGTGTGCCTCAGCTCTGATCCTCCTCATCGATTACCCCACCGTGACAGCAGCAACTTACCGCCGATGTTGTGCAGGGTTATGATGACACCGGCAACTATTTTCCCCGGTTGCCCAAAGGCACGAAGACCCAGTTGCTCATAGGCGCGAATACCTGAACAAACACAGAGGATAAATATTTACACACACACACACACACACAGAGCACAACACACACACACACACAGACCGAGGATAAATATTTGATAAGATTGGAATCAGAAGGTCAGATATTTACACACATACACAGAGCACAACACAACCTGCAGTCTAGAAACTCTCCATTTGAATTCAATAGTTCATATTTAGTCACTTTGAAGACACTTTTATCCAAAGCGGCTTGCAGTGAATCATCAGGAGCAGGCGGGGGTGACGCATCTTGCTCAGGGATGTCCTACAAGTCTACAAACATTGTGGTTTGTACCCAGAACCTTAAGTTCCGGGTACTGCTCTTCATGACGTCCTGCTTCCTACATTTCCTCTTTAAGACCTCAACAAAGACTCAGTTTGTGTCTATGTGACCGCCATGTGATTGAGGACTGTGAAGCGCTAGGGGGTGAAGACTCAGTGTGTGTGTGTGTGTGTGTGTGTGTGTGTGTGCGTGGCCGGCATGTGATTGAGGACTGTGGAGCTCTAGGGGGTGAAGACTCAGTTTGCGTCACAAGCCGGTGTAGAGGAGAACTCACCCACTACTCCAGCGCTGCGCAGAAGAAGGTGAACAGAGTAACTGGACAAGCAGGCAATGGCCGTCAGAAGGATCCTGGAGCGAGGAGAAAGTAGACAGATAGACTTGTGTCTAAATCACAGATGGCTCAAATCTCACATCGGTGAACAAACAAGCAAGACAAATAGCCGGAATGTGTATTCCAGAGCATGGACAGTCCAATTCATTGAATTGCTCTGTGTAACTTGTTGAAGGTCCAAGGCCAGTGCCTTGCTAAAGAGCATCGCAAGGAGTATGAGGCTAGAGGTCGCTACATCATTTGAAGGTCCAAGATGAATGCTCACAGAAGGCCTTACACAGCGTTTCTATGAGCATTCACCTTGGACCTTCATGGACCTTCAGATTACTTCTGCCCTGGAAGTAATTTGTCTAATTTTGGAGCCACTTCTATCAAACGCGACTTGAACAATGAACTTGTATACATCATTATAGAGCAGGTAGGGATCAGGTATCCTGTTCAAGGATGAGTACAGTTAGGCTGTGGACATGGGGGTCATCCTAGTACCTTTTGGCTGGGACTAGACCACCTTCAACACTGCTGCCTCCCCCCAGACCTGCAAAAGGTCCCCAGAGGACCCCCAGGGACCAGAGAGACCTAATATCTAAAGTGGGATTCCAGCATCAGGAGAGAGGCTGGACTGGAGGGACTCATGCCAGGCCAACTGCTGGTAAACCAGATCCTCCAGATCCTCAACGCCCTTCCAGGCCAAAAATAAAGTGTGGCCCTCGGCCAATGAGATTCCAGCGCTGCCATGCTGGTGCCACGCTGGGTCCATGTGGTCATTCGGGGTCATCAAAAGAGTCCGCCCTCCTCGCATCTACTCTTTTCATCTGCTGCTTATGTGGAGATAAGGTAATGGAAAGGACATCTCCTGCATCTCCATATTCTGTCTCTTATCATGGAAATGTAGATCTCCATCTTGTATAGCTCTGGCATTGAGATGAATGTGGACTGTGATGAATCTGCTCTGTGTCATGGCGGCACTGTGTTTACCTCCAGGGCTTCCATACCGAAGAAGTCGATTCTTCATTTTGGTCAATTACTAAGAATATCACAGTGGGTTCGATTGTTGAAGGACGATAAAAAGAGATTCATGTGAAACCTGGAATATTTAGCACACGGGTGCCACAAAGAAAACTAAAAACGCTTCCTGCCTTTTGGACAAGGATTGCACAATATTTTACTTTACAGCACAGTGCTTCTCATTGGTCTATTTTGGTCATTTTCTTTGGTCTCATTGGTCCACTGAGGTACAGACCACACATGCATGCATGTTTGTGTGTGTGTGTGTGTGTGTGTGTGTGTGTGTGTATGTGTGTGTGTGTGTGTGCATCCATGTCTGTGTTTGTGTGTTTTCTGCATGTTAGTGTGTGTATCTTTCTGTTTGGCAGGGTCTCATGTTTGCCCGTCTCTCTGTCTCTCTGTCTCTCCGTCTCTCTGTCTCTCCGTCTCTCTGTCTCTCTGTCTCTCCGTCTCTCCGTCTCTCTCCGTCTCTCTGTCTCTCTG
This sequence comes from Trachyrincus scabrus, assembly GCA_900303215.1. Classification (NCBI taxonomy): domain Eukaryota; kingdom Metazoa; phylum Chordata; class Actinopteri; order Gadiformes; family Macrouridae; genus Trachyrincus; species Trachyrincus scabrus. The sequence goes on along the minus strand of OMNO01018001.1, from coordinate 7,132 downwards.
TCTCTCTGTCTCTGTATGCGGGTGAACGCGAGAGGCTGGTACTCACAGGAAGAGGACGATACCGGTGTTGGACATGGCGTAGGACAGACCCAGGATCCCACTCCCCATGATGGCGTTACTCAGGTTGAAGGCGGACATCCCGAACGAGGTCTTGCCCTCAAACTGTCACACACACATAAAGAGTAGCTTTAATAACATTCAGGGAAATGATCAATAAATGATCAGTCATTTGATAGTCATTAAACACATGCACCTAACTGGCAATGAAACCTATAGATATCAATGGAATTGAATCGTTGAATGATTTTTAGACATATTTTTAATGTAGGCTACTTGCTTTAACATCAGGGTTCACTTTCACACGCTAAACTCGGGTATGTTTTAATATTTTGTAACCGTGATTAAAATCTAATCCAATGAAATCGGACTAGGTCCAGGTTTGACCAATCGTCACTCACGTCGGTGAACTGCGGTTTCTTAAAGCCATTGCTCTTCTCTGGGAGGAAGGACTCCTCCTCCGGCTGTGTCCTGAAACAGACGTCTACCGTTAACCTTAACATTCAGCCACACGTTCATCAATCATTTAACTGCCGAGTAACCAAACACCACAAATCAAACCACAGCGATCGGCCAAAAAACACACAAATTATGCAACTGGTGTTTCCGATCGGCGCTGTAGCCATTGGCTGTTAACATCCCCTGCCTCCAGTATGAGCCAATCAGAGACAAGCGCTGTTGTTCACTAACAGTGAGTTCATCAAGAGATTGTGATGAACCTGACATTTTATGAAGCTTTTTGCTTACTTTGGTAAAGTTGACTTTTTGTTGTTGTTATTATCACTACTGTGTGTTTTGGGGTGTAGATGACTCTTGCCTTGTCACGTTGTTCTACACATCTGATAATGAAACACTTAAACGTACCCCTTGTCCAGTGTTTCGTATTCATGGTGGCTACCATTAGCCATCTTCTGCATCTCCATGCTTGAGGCGCTGGTGCTTCTTGGTGGGTGTCAGGGTACGGTTTCTGTTTCAAATTAAATTAATTAAAATAGAAACAATTAATTCCACATTTGACATTTTTCACAAGCAAGTCACAAACACAGGGAAGAGATATACCAGCGGTTGCACGTCTTAAAGCTACCAGTGTTGGCACACGCTGTTAATGTTAACGTTGGTCCGCGGGACAGAAAACACATATCTTATATTCCCTGTGGTTCTGGAGAACCCACAGAGCTCCCCTGAAACCGCTGGTCAACTTTAAATAGCCAGTAATGGACTGCTATTAAAGTAAAATGTGCTTATTTGTTGTCTTTTTACTGTATCCTAGGTTTGGCATTACTGCAATCAAATGCAGCAATAAAACAAAGAACATAATCTTATGTTTGTAAGAGGCCCATTAAACACAGTGAGGAGGGTGCAGTACCACACCATGTACATGTAATACATAATCAATTATATGTATTTATTCATATGTTACTGATAACTAATCCTGGGGTGAGGACGACGAGGTGTGGACAGGGCTGGGAACACCTCGGTCCTCATAACACACACACGCACGCACGCACGCACACACACGCACGCACGCACACACATATACACACACACACACACACACACACACACACATACAAACTGAGGACTGACACCAGCTACTAACTACAACTGGACAGGGTGTAGAGCAGCCATAGGAATCAGAGATACACGGTTATCACGTTAAAGGGAACATACAGTTGTTGTTTGTTCGCATTTTGGTGCCCTATTATGCGTATGCACAACAAATGTACGATTACTATTCACTATTTTTGTTCTTTAGAGGAGCTTTCATCCAAAGCGACTTGCGGTGATTTCAGTTACGTGTCACGAAGGAGCAGCTGGGGTTTAGTGAGGCTTCTTGCTCAAGGACATCAGGGCTCGAACCCAGTACCTTTCAGCTGGGAGTCGTACACCCTATAGCCACTACACTATCCCGTATATATAGATACTTGTGTGCTTAGTCCAAAGATTGGAGCTAGTAGTTATATTCAGTGTTGGCAGCACTTTTAGGAAGCACTTTCTTGGAAGAGGCCATCGCTGGGGAGAAAATCTGAATTCACTCCAGTAAAAATAAGCACTCACTAATTTGCATGTCTGTTTGAAGAATGTCCACCGAACTCAACCGGGGACTGAGTTCGTCCCGACACTTGATATATTTTTCCTACGCAGGACTCGAAAAGACGAAGATGGCTGCGTGTGTACACTGTTTTTTAATCGTTCACTTTTGGGTGAAATGCAGATGCGTAAAAAACAACACATCCTCAATACAAAATGAGTAACCCTAACATACAATATCAGTATGCGTTTTTTCCGTTGAAAATGTATCGTCATGTAGTGTCGAAATGTAGTGTCATCGACCCCACCACGACATCTCGCTATCCGGTCGAGACAAGGGACGTTTTACACCCGTTTCTACGCTGGTCACACACCGGTAGGAAGCCCCATTGTTCTGACCGTGATTAAACAACCATACTGCTTTCAATGCCTGGCCAACAGTGGACAGTGTAGACGTTCATACACCGTGGAACTACTTATGCTGACCTTTGAGCTTTTCTTCCCAAATGGCTTGATATTTCTTAGATATTGGTCCATATTTACCAGAAACTTTAAAGAAATTGTGTTTCATACACAGAAAAAAACAGGGAACAGGAAATTGACCTCAAAGTTTGAAAACAACACAACTGGAAGGTGAATTAAAAATGACAATTCTGCTCTTGAACAGAACTTTTCCACCAGTTATATCTGGCTGAATTCATCCAGAGTGTTTCAGAGTCTGTGATATTCGCAGCTGAGTGGTAAGTCTAAGTATAGCACAGGTCAGACAAAACTGTGTGGAATGTGCCAGAGATTGGATTTCAATTTGTCTTCAGGTTGGGTAATGGATGTAGTGAGGAAAAGTGACACACACACACACACACACAAACACACACACACACACACACACACACTTTGCTGGAGAGTAGAGGAAATTTCCACTATGATCAGAATGAACACCACTATGGTCCTGTAAGCTCCGGTGTATTTCAGGTCTAACTTGATAACTCCCAACTCTCTATTCCAGGTCGGCCAACTCATCATTTAAAATAACCTCCCTGGAATAGACAATCATGTATAATCAAGTTGCTATACGAGCCAAAGTCAAGAGCCCGGCTCTGCTGCTGAAAACCCAAACCTCCGCTTTTGGAAGACTCTGGTATTTCAAAGTTGAGCAAACCAGACCCATGTTGACACGACCAGCAGGAGAGGATATGTAGGTTGTGCTGTGGGGGAGGCAGGGAACACATTACTGTGTACAGGAAGGGGGAGGGGGTTTCCAGGCTGTTTTCTGAGCAGCAGACCCTGACCCATTCTGCAGGCATGGAGAGATGTGTAGATTTACACCTCATGTAATATTGTCCGTTTTCGTGGGGCACTGCTGTGAGCGTTGCTTTGCAGATTGTTAGCGGCCCTTACTGACTGACTTACTATCTACAACTTACTGACTGACTTCTATCTACAACTTACTGACTGACTTCTCTCTACAACTTACTGACTGACTTCTATCTACAACTTACTGACTGACTTCTATCTACAACTTACTGACTGACTTCTATCTACAACTTACTGACTGACTTCTATCTACAACTTACTGACTGACTTCTCTCTACAACTTACTGACTGACTTCTCTCTACAACTTACTGACTGACTTACTATCTACAACTTACTGACTGACTTACTATCTGCAACTGACTGACTGACTTACTATCTGCAACTGACTGACTGACTTACTATCTACAACTTACTGACTGACTTACTATCTGCAACTGACTGACTGACTTACTATCTACTTACTGGGAACATATAGGCGGAGTCAGGTCACGCTGCAGCTACAGCAAACTGTAGTTTTTACTATCTGATGTTAGATTCTTTCATTTTTCTTTCTTTCTTTGAAGAAACAGCACAGAAGCAATTATAAAAATGCTTTTCTGAAGCTTTCTCTGCTCACTGAGTCAACGACTATAAATACTTTTTTTTAAATTACAAGCTGCCATTAAATTGGTAACAAAAGTCATTTTGTTTTCTGAAGTCCATGAACTCCCACAGCACATACCATACACGCTGGGAGTCACAAGCAGCTGCATTGTGTCTCAGCTAACATGGATTATTTATTGTCATTTATGGTCAGATATCGATATAGTAATCAGGATAAAGTGGTTATGAAAATAAAAATAATTTTCTGAGAGAGTATGAAGCCAAAAGGATATCGTCTAGACGACACATTTGCCAATTTTAAATGTAAGGACCCTCACAAAAAACAACAACCAACCAACCAAACAGACAAAAACAAAATACAAGCCAATATATCAGTCCAGATACACTACAAATGGTAAGAAAATCACCTCAAACTAATGAAAGAAAGTTGGACAAAACTGGAAGCCAGATCAGTGTTTTGACCAGGTCTACACACACACACACACACACACACAGATCCTCCGGTCCTCCTCCTTCACCAGACATTCTCCACAGGGAGAACCACGTGGCAGAGCAGTTAAGGAAAGACAGACTCACCTTCCTCCAGACGCTGGGAGACCTCTAGAGCAGGGGAGACAGAGCAGGTTGCAGTAGGTAGAGACGTAGAGGAGGAGGGGGGGAGGGGGTGCAGAAGACAGGTGAGACGGTTTGCTTAGCTCCAGAGGTACAGCTGGCTCAGGGGGGTTTTAGAGAAGCCAGCGGGGAGGAGAGGAACGAGACAGAAGAGAGAGTCTGGACAGGCGGAGGGGAAGAGAGAGGGCGGGAGGAGGCGGGCACGTGTGTGTGGAGAAAGGCAGTTGAAGAGAAAAAAAA
>OMNO01018000.1:19191-29507 GCA_900303215.1 Trachyrincus scabrus | reverse complement strand
TAAGACCGTCATAAGACATGTTACTTTTACCCTACTGATGTGTTATTGCAATAGTGAAGCTGTTTGAATTAAAATACTAAAGGCATCATCTGAGATACATTAACAGTGAGTGATGATGACATTTTGAGACAGTCTGAATATTCTCGATATATAGATAAAGATATTGTTTATAGCAACATCACTAGTTACTGTTATTCTGACTCATTTGAGAAGCCTGAATCAATTGTCCATCAGGTATTTCTATACTCAGACTGTCCTGCTGTTGTAAGTAGGAGTTCAGCTTCAACTGTATGTGTGGGTTCTTAAACACAAGTAGGTGTAAGCTTACATCAAGCCTTAAAGCTAACCATTTCAAAGATAAGGAATTCAGATTTGCTAAAGTTTGCTTCAAAGATAAGGACTTAAGGACTAAGAGATTAAAGTTTGCTGAAGTGGTGCTTCATGGCATTCAGAATTGTCATGACAACCACATTTCTATTTATTAAATATGTGAACATTTAGTTTTAAAATGTGCTAAAGAAACCATTGCCATTTTTAACCAGTTAAACCTAAAAATAAACAGTAGTTAAGACAACAAGACTGTTAGTGGGTAGAGAACTATCCCGCAGTATACATGTAAAAGCCATTCAACATTAAACCACCTAATTAAAAATAACATCAGTTAATACAACAAGACTGTTCATATCTAGACTACCTCTAGAAGTATAGAGACTGCAGCAAATTCAGTCATATTAAAACGTAACCTAACTGAGTTATATTAACATATGTTGAACTAAAAATAGACGTCAACCAGATAGTTAAGTCAATATCCAGGGAGCCTTATTTGAGTTCATTTTGACCGTTAACATCTGCCATGTTACTTTCTGGGTTACGTTACGTGTGGTTTGTCAACCAAACCTATTTGAAGAAAACACTCCTGCAGAGTTGTCTTCTGGCTCAGTTTCCCGAACTGCTTCATTCTTCGGACGTCTTCACCATCTGAAAAACCTCTGTAGGCCTACAATCTTTCAACACAGCTTAATACAATCCAGCAGTACAATTAAAACGACAACAACAATTGCATTAAAACACATTGTGACTCTCCGGACAGCGTGAATGGTTCCTCAGTGCTGTGGAAAGAAAGTCTACAAGAGATTGTAAACAACATGGAAAGAAAGTTAAGACAAAGGCGATGCGCAAAAACACACAATGCAACACTGGGGCAAAACACAACAATGTTAGGAAGTTAGTCGTGTTAGTGGTATTAAGTTATTAGTTCACTTTCTTTGCTTTCTTTACACTCTTGTGAAACAAATGAGGTAGGCCTAATTCCTCAGGTGTTTCAGTGCCATACTTACCTACTGGCACTGCTTGCGTCCGGACGTTATTTTTCTAACATATTTAGTTTTACCACTCGTCCATTTTTCTGAAATAAGATAAGTTAGTAAGTTAGTCTCCATTTTGCTACGCAATAAAGACCTGAACTGCGTCATACTTCACCGATCGCCACATTGGTGTCAGAAGTGGGATCATTCTCACAACCCACCGAGGAAGATGGCGTCATCAAGAAGTAACTACAAGGTACAGCTACAAGAGATTGAAGACTTCCTCCGGCGTCTTCAGGCAGCTCTTCACTGGGGGAAGACATACCATGGTCGGGAAAAGAGCAAGCCAGCGCTCCCCGCCGCCTTTGAGGGCGTTCGCCGACCACAGAAGCTAGCACAGCTGGCTCGTTCCATGGCCCGGTGAGCGCTGAAGCAGACGCCGCCGGTTCCAGCGCTCCCCTCCGCCATCGAGGGTGTTCGCCAGATGCAGCCGAGAGGTCGCTGCTCACTGCCATTCCAGTGCCTGCCGCCACCATTCCACCGCCCGCCGCCGGCACGATTCCACCATCGGCCGCCACCGCCGGCCGCCGCCACCATTCCAACGCCCGCTGCCACCAGTACATCGCCCACATCGCGGCCATCACTACTACACCAGCGCCACCTGCCGAAGTGATGCTGCCACCACCAAGGACCATCTTTAAGCTCCCACGGTACACCGGCATCACGGCCCTAGAACCATACCTAGCTCAAGTAAGACTGGCGGCGATGTACAACCACTGGAGCACCCGAGACCATGCTGCCCACGTTTCCCTGGCGGTTGAAGGGAGCGCGCTTCAGGTGTTGATGGACTTAACACCAACTGAACAGTAAGACTACTAGACATTGGCTGCGTTAGAACGACGTTTTGGTCAACGGGTCTCCACTGACAGCATGAGTCAAGAGGGCGAGATGTTTGGAACCTATGCAGCAGATGTGCGCTTCTATGCGCATAGTGGCTACTCTATGACTGGGGAACTAGCCGTCATGCTGGGGAAGGGACTGCTGCCAGTGAAGGCAGGGAACACCGCAACCACCCACGAGTTTTGGTTGGCCGACATCCAAGACCCCTGTATCATCGGGCTGGACCTGCTGACTCGCTCAGGTCGATGTGTCGAGGAACACCATCCACCTCGGCACGGAGGCCCTGGCCCTCCGGCGCCGTCAAGAAAAGAACTTACCCATATCCAGCTGTCTCCACCAGTCACCACGCCGCCGCCGTCTCCACCGCCACGGTCACCACCGCCACGGTCACCACCGCCACGGTCACCACCACCGCCGCCGGAGGTGACAACGATGCCGCCTGGCACACCAACAACGACGTGACCTCCACCGAGGCTACCATTCCTCGAACACCCTCATCAGACACTGTTGCCACCATCGAGGACCTGTATCAGCGAGCAGTGAAGGGCTGGACTCCCAACAGAGCAAACAGCTAAGGGATCTGCTCCAACAGTTCACACATTTTTGGTGCATGTTGTTGGATATTAATCCAGACAAAGGTATCCAAGTATGTAACCCTGATAAATATAGTCAAGTATATAACAAGATATTAATCCTGATAAATGTAATTCAAGCATATAACCACACATTAAACCTTATAAATGTATTCAAGTATATAATCATATAAAAACTTGATCTTGATTCTTGATCTTAAAAGTACTGAAAAACAAGTTATATAAAGGAATAGGCCACTTTTAATCATTTACTCTTCCTATTACATGAAAGCAAGAGCTATGTCATCCTAACCTTGGCCTTGTGAAGAAGGCACACTGACCAGGTGTCTTATCAAAAAAGTTCTGTCAAAGAAGTCAGCACAGAATACGTGGGTTACAATGCCCACAGAAACTGTTTTAATTGCATGGGACGAAAACTTTCTGACCTGATTGTGATGAAAAAACTGTACAAAAGCCTGCAGCTTTTACTGGGCCGGTTGCAGGAAATACACAACTTTTTGTGCACTGCTGTGACGCCTGCGCCGCCAAGAAAGGACCAACCTGACGTTCCCATGCCCCTCTGCAACAATACCAGGTGGGGGCCCCCATGGAGCGGGTCGGTGTCAACGTCCTTGGACCATTTCCCACCACGGACAATGGGAACCGATACGTCCTTGTGGCCATGGACTATTTTACTAAATGGCCAGTGGCGTATTAGGTCCCGGACCAGAGTGCTGCTACCACAGCCGAGTGGCTGGTGTGCGAGATGCTCTGTCGGTTCGGTGTGCCTGAGGAACTACACAGCGATTAGGGGCGGAACTTTGAGGCGCAGGTGTTCGCTGAGTTGTGCCAACGCATGGGGGTGAGGAAAACCAGGACGACACCCCTCCACCCCCAGAGCGACGGACTGGTGGAGAGGTTCAATCGGATGCGCGCAACACAGCTTGCCATTGTCACCTCATGACACCAGTGAGACTGGGTCATCTACCCCTAGTCCTGTGGGCGTACCGGTCGGCAGTGCAATAAGGTACTGGGTGCACCCCAGCCGCTCTCATGTTTGGGAGGGAGCTGCGGACCCCTGCGGACTTAGCCTTTGGCACACCCCCTGGCACTGATCTTCCTAAGATATCCGGTTTCGAGTACCTGCGGGACATCCAACGTCTGGCTGAGGCACACCACGGCTCGGCGGTGCCAGGAACAGGCGGGGGCAACGCAGAAGCAGGCGTTTAACTTTTAAATGTCGTATGCAAGTGTTAAGCTTGATTGTTAACTGTTGTTAAATTGTTTATAATCGTTGTTTATGTTGTAAGTGTTGGAGTAGTGAAAGAATGGAGTAGTGAAACCATGATGGACAGTGTTGTTTGGGTTGGTGACCCCATCGTTACATTTTCATATTTAAGAAGTCTTTGTCTCTCCGTTTTGTTACGCAGACAAGACTGACATACTTCACCGACGCCACAGTATGTTTTGGTGTACGTATGTAAATGTATATTCACGTATGTGTAGCAATATTCAGGTATGTTTATGAACGTATGTACTGTATATATACATTTTCTAGGTTTAATTGTTTTGATTGTGAAAGTCACTCACACACACATGGGGCTTCAATTAATGTTTAAACTTAATTATCTTAAAAAAATATATGCACTATTGCTTATAAAAGTCATTATTCCATTATAATACCTATGATATTTCTTTTGTCATTCTATGTTAATGGATGTGCGACTAGCGTGCGAAAAATGTGGCGAAAGAAGTATGCAAGAGAACAGTACTTGCTCTGCTTACAGCAGCGCAAGTAACTAGAAAACCTACAATTTCTGAAGAAAGTGTACTTGCGCTGGCATTACACGCTTTTGTGTGCGTTTATACGTACGTATGTGTACCTATGTGTACGTATGTTCACGTATGTGTACGTATATTCACGTAGTGTAGCTATGTGTGCGTATATTCACGTATATGTACGTATGTTCACGTATTTGGACGTATGTTTAAGTATATGTATGTATGTACACGTATGTGTAGCTATGTGTATGTATGTACACGTATGTGTAGCTATGTGTATGTATGTTCACGTATTTGTCCATATGTTCACGTATTTGTACGTATATTCATGAATGTGTACGTGTATTCACGTATGTGTACATATGTGTACGTATATTCACGTATATATATGTGTGTGTGTGTGTGTGTGTGTGTGTGTGTGTGTGTATGTATATACACTATACACGTATGTGTACGTATGTGTATGTATGTTCACGTATGTGTACGTATATTCAGTTATGTTTGTGAACGTATGTATATATATATATATATATATATATATATATATATATATCTGTACGTACACATATGTGTACGTATATTCACGCATGTGTAGCTATGTGTGCGTATATTCACGTATATGTATATGTTAACGTATTTGTACGTATGTTAAAGTATGTGTATGTATGTTGACGTATTTGGACGTATGTGAGCGTATATTCACGTATGTTTACGTATATTCACGTGTGTGTACGTATATTCACGTATGTTTGAAAAGTATGTACAGTATTGCTTAGATATTTCATATGAGCAATCAGCTCATCACGTATGTGTACGTGTATTCACGTATGTGTAGCTATGTGTACGTATATTCACGTATGTTTGTGAACGTATGTATATATATGTGTACGTATATTCACGTATGTATACGTATGTGTACGTATGTTCAGGTATGTGTACATATATTCACGTATGTGTACGTATATTCGTGTATATTCACGTATGTGTACATATATTCACATATGTGTAGCTATGTGTGCGTATGTTCACGTATATGTACGTATATTCACGTATGTGTGCGTATATTCACATATGTGTACGTATATTCATGTACATGTACTTATGTTCACGTATTTGGACGTATGTTTAAGTATGTGTACGTATGTCCACGTATGTGTGCGTATATTCACATATGTTTGTGAACATATGTGTACTTATGTATATGTATGTGTATATGTATGTATGAACCAGCTCTATGGTACAAACAGTTCATTTTCAGCCTGTATGTGAGTTCAGCTTGTTCAGTCTGTTGTCTGGTGTCCCTGGGAAAGTGAATTACAATGTATGTGTATTGGAAAATGTAATTTAATTTAATTTTTATCTTGAAAAGTATGTACAGTATTGATTAGATATTTCATATGAGCAATCAGCTGATCATGCTGAACATTTTGATGTATAATATGTGTATGTAGTGTAAATATTGTGGGAGTAGATGACGTTTATACATTTTCTAGGTTTAATTGTTTTGATTGTGAAAGTCACTCACATACACGGGGCTTCAATTAATGTTTAAACTTAATTATCTTAGAAACTATATGCACTATTGCTTGTAAAAGTCATAGCAGACTATTCCACTATAGTACCTATCATATGATCTTTTTTGTTGTTGTCATTCTATCTTAATGTATGTGCACTCGCACATACATTAACACAGCACAGATAGCTTGCGAAAAAGTGGCGGAAACGGAATAATAAGATCAGCACTTGTAGTAGTAATTAGTAATTAAGTAGTAATTAACCTCCAACAGTACAAGTCATCTACCCATAGGAAACTCGACATTGACGCGCAAAGTTATAAACTTCCGCGGATACTAAGTCATGCACATATTTAAAAAGAGTGTTTAGTATGCCAGTGACAAATCTTACTAATGATTATCATGGCACAAGTCATCCATTCATAGGAAATCTCAGTCTATTACCGGCTGATTACTATCTTAAATGACTTCCCGTAGTACGAATCATCAATTTGTAGGGATACGATATTATAGCAAAAAATATCAGAGCGAGCCTCCGCCTAAATTTAAACAAATATCAATATTAATAATATCAATAATATTAATTCGGATTCCCGTCAGAGTCAGATTGGCAAGATAGTTAAATTTAAATAAAACTTAACTTACCAATCTGATGATCTCGTATTGGGATCCTGCCGACAACGCATTTGATGAAAAAGTATTTTCTTTTTTTAGGACACCTTGACAGAACATGATCATAGGAAGACACAGGTAACAACGTACCAAGCATCTTCAGTGAGACAATGGTGTACATGATTCTTATAGGGTAACTTTCACATCGTGGGCAGAAACAACAAAGTGGAGTGACCATCGTGGAGAGTTAAGGATTGGCCATGGTAGGAGAGGCCAAGTTAATTGTCAAGACACATACCACACACTGAGAGTCTGAGTTGATTAGCAGTACATAGTAGGATCAGGAAGAGGGGAAGTTGGGGATGGCAAGTTATTTCCATACTAAAGGAGTGAGGTGGTCTATCCTGGGGAAGAAGGGGAGAGGGCCATATAGCAGGGCTGTAGTGTTAGGTCTCGTGGGTACAGTGTCAGTAGAGGAAGGGAGGTCTCTTTGAGGTGCAAAGAGACTTTATACAAAGATTTATTTAATTAACTATATTGTATAGAAGCTCATATGTTTTATGTGGTGTGTAGTTCATAATTTCCACGACAATGATGAAACTTAAGTTGAATCTACTCCAGGGTGATCTTGCAGAACGTTTTGCTGTCCCAGGGGGTAGTGAACAGGATCCTCGACGATTGGATAGACACAATGGAGGAGCACATGAAGAGCACGATGCCTCAGCGCTTCAGGGAGAAGTTTCCCAACACCACCTGCATCATTGACTGCACTTGAGACCACCCTGCAGAAAGCACACAATCTTGACTCCAGAGGCGAGTCATAATGCCATTATTATTCCAGCAATACTCTTAAGTATTTAGTTATGGAGGCAGATCTAGCAACAAGTTCATCACTCAAGAGTCTGGCTTCCACCCTAAGAAAGAAAGTCAACCATGTGGGGCTGGCTGTTGGGGCATCCCGCGAGAGCCCGTGAATAAAGGATTGAACATTGCGTCTTGGAACTGTGGTCTGTTTGGAACAAAGGACTCTGGACTACACCTTGGTTTAGATCTTTAACAGATGTTACTGGCAGAAGGAGGATTGCAAATGTGCGCATACATGTGAAAAGAGTTATCAGGAGGCTCAAGGTGTTCTCCCAGACTCTGCCTATCAACCTGGCACACAAAATGGACAAAATCCTCTGAATCTGTGCAGCACTTGTGAACATGCAGGGTGAGATCATCCATCATGATGCGGATTGATGGCAGTTTACATTTAGAAAATATCCTGATTTCCACTGAACCTGAATATTTGTAAATATTTACTTATTTGCCCTGCTGAGTGGACTTGCTTAGACAGCCCGCAGTGCCTTGATATGATTTGGTATTTAGATTGTATAGATTGTGTCTATTTTAGAGTAAACTGTAAACCATTACAATTATAATGCACAAGAAAGAGGGTGTGTCTTGGATGATCTCAAGTTTTATACTAAACAGTTCTTATGCATCTTATCGAATGATTTTCAGACTATTTAAATGTTTACAGATACTAATAACATTTAACACTTATATGACATCATTTTTTGCCACTTAGGACCGATTTCCTGCTCTGAGAGGCTATAACTACGGGTCCAGGACTACAATTGTTGCTATTCTCGTGTTGTCTTCGATATAATTTAACATTACATTATAACTCATCATAATAATAATTGCCCGTCCTCTCTCAGACGATTGTTCTGGAGGAGACCAGTGTCCATTCATGCCAAGACAGATGCTCTGATCCAGAACACCATCATAGAGGCCATCCAGTCCTACACCACACTCACCATCGCTCATCACATCAACAGTGCTGCAGCCTGACCGCATCCTGCTTAGGACAGGTGATATATGTGGACACACACACACGTGTATATACATATCTCTCTCAGGACACAAATACAGACACACTAACAGATACAATGGAAATGATGTGTGTGTGTCTTCCAGGTAGTGATGTAATAATAATTATATAATTAGGCCCATTCCTATTAAAAAACGTCCCAGTCGATTCATTCAGTTCGTTTCCATGGTGACACAGGCGGTACCCTCCTCCGTGACCTGGCTGGTAAGGTATCTGTGAGAAGAATGACACAAATTTCTGATTTGTAAAATAAAATACACATCGACTCGATTTTGTTAATTTTCCATGTTTGACTTTTAGGTATTACTCTAAAGACAAAAAAGGCAATCATTCAAATTAATCCTGCAGAGAATATTTTACACCATGTCAACAGTTTATTTGACAGTATTTCAGAATACCTTTCAGTAAACAAGATTTTTAGATTTTTTTTTAGCAAAATGTAATATATCGCATTTCATAAAAATAGTTGTTCACGTCTTTGAAACTACAGTATCAATGATACAGTAAAGCATATCTGTAGGAATACAGCTGTACATGGTGGATAATACACGGTTAACACTACACAGTTATACTTGGACTCATGAACGTGCCATCTTGTTCTCCATCATTCCATGTATACAAAAATCACACCTGGTAGGGGACAGCCTTGACACATCCTTCTCTGAAAATATTACATTAGTGACATACACCTTTCTGCAGCCTAATGGCATGGTCGTGTGCTCCTCGTTAACAAGTTAACCAGAAAAATTGTCACATGAACAAGAGTTAAATACAATGCCATAAGAGTTCAGGTGCAAGTGGAAGGTTGGAGAAGTCGGGACTGATGACATCAACTGAGACAAAATGTTTTACCTTATGGATGTACTGGGAATCACCGTTATCGTCATTTTACTCACTATGAATTTGTACAAGATATATCTTTTTCATGGTAATCTAAAGGTCAGCTTATCAAAATAAGCACTAATGAACCACTTGCATATATGCCCAACTCCTTAGCCTCGAAGCCTTTGAGTACCACTCGTGGTGGTAGACTGAGATGTTCAACAGTTATGGAGGATTGCTGGTGATGTCATGCTGCTGTTTTGTTTTCTTGCCTCTCTGATAGACTAGCATTTGTTTTTGTCATGACAACAATTATCTTACTGACAAAAATGAAAAACATTGAGGATACTGAAAGAGAGTAGTGACTGTCTAGTGACTATTTCAGCTGTAACATGCATTATGATCATAAAAAAAAAAGTTTGGATTCTGATGGATGTATTGTTCAAATGCAATAAACTAAAACAATTGACGGAATGGGAATGGCCACCAATGCTGGTATATTTTCACCAGGTATACTGAATAGATAGACATTTATACTATTTTAATCAACAGAAACCAATATCCATTCACAAAACCCATTCAGATAGGAATTGCTGCGCTTCGTGTTCTGAATTCAGCAAAGAGCCAGCACACTTTTGCACAGTTTTAAAACCCTTGCTGGTGTGATTCACAACCAATGGCTATTTCACAATACATTGTATCTTAACATTACTTGTGAAAATTCTGTCTATTGTATTACTTCTGTCTAACTCAAACACCCAGTTGGTTTTGGTTGTCTAAAAAAAAGCATAGCATATGTGCAGTACCTACGAATCAACAAGCTTGACGCACAGCACTTGTATTTGGACGGGCTGTGTAGCCTGTGGTTTTCCACTAGGATGGCCTAGTACTGAAGGCTACATGTTGGCCACTTCCAAACACTGGGGGGGGG
>OMNO01018000.1:0-19085 GCA_900303215.1 Trachyrincus scabrus | reverse complement strand
CCCCCCCCCCCCCAACTGCTTTGTGTACAATTCCCAAATCAAACGAAAGAAAGTGGTACCACAATGGTAACAGCTCTGCATTAGTTTCAGTAAGGCACTCTGCCCCACCACCAAAACCATCCACCTCCTCTTGTCCATGCTAATTTCTCTTCCACAGTGATGTGGTACATGTAGCACAGTAAAAGGCATAGAAATGTTGAATAAAAAGTGGACACATATCCCCCCAAACCCTGTTTAGCACTACACCAGAGTTTAGATATGTGCACAATGGTCTACATGACTGGGTGGCAACAAAGTGGTTGATGGAACTTGTAGGTTATGGATTGCACTAAAGCTAACTGTTTTTCTTTTTTCAGCCACTCCTAAATTGAACTCAACTGACCAGGAACTATTTATGAACCGAGGGATTGGTGTCATAAACGAGATTCTCTTTAGATCGTAGCACTATACAAGAGTACCTTTATACCAACATGGTGGTTTGAGTCCATGCACGAGACTGATGGGTCCCCTAGTGATCTGGGCGACTTCAGTCTTTGATATGTAGATATAGACAAGGCAATGGACTTATGGATCTCAAAATAACATTTTTTCTCTTTACAATGTTTTTCTAACTACAACACCACCTAAAAAAACACCTGAACATGGGCATCTTTTGAGTAGATCAAATGTACATATTTTTCGTTTTCACATTTACAGTATATGATATATTGGGAGGCATGTGAAATCTAACATGTATCTTGTTAACAGAACCATCTGTTACGTTAGTGCCAGTTAGGCCCACCAGTGCATCTGTCATCCGCAGTTCTAGAACATGACTTCTTCATTTGAAATATCTCTCATAGGCAAGCAGCCTTTTTCCATAAGCTTTGAACTCCAAATGTTGGTTCGGAGCCGGTGGTTCAGCAATTAAGGGTACACACCGACAGCTAGTCACGGCTGAAACAATATATGTGGTTACCGTGGTTACCCCATCTGTTTTTAGAGTTGTGAGTCAGTCTCGCTATATGCTGTATTTCTATAAGAGCTTTGAAGGTCCCTCCGCTTTTTAAGGTGGTCGGTGTAATCATCTTGTAATAACTAATGAAACATAAAATATCATATGTCAAGGAGAGGGTGAGCCAACAGGGTGAGACAGAAAGACTTCAAATCAAATGGGCGTTTGTGGGGGGAGGCGCACATAAAGAGTCAAACAGTCTGATCTGGTCCAAATCAGCTAGATCCATTCTATCTGCTCACTGTGGAGGTCCAGGACCTTAGGGTGCCGGGCAGTTTATCAGGCCCAGGCAACTTCCAGGGTCCAGGGGAGGCAGTGGGACTGCGCTCAGTTGCACCCTCCACACGTTTAGAGGGGCAGCACTGCCCGCTGTCGCCACTGGGCCTTTTCCCTTCCCTGGGAAGCAAACCTTTTGGCTCCAGCCTGTCGAGAGGGTTGCCTGGATGAGCACCTCCATTTAGACTCACACCAACACAGGAGTCCCACGGCCAGGCAGAGCCTGTACCCTGAGTCTGCAAGTCCTTCCTCTCATAACAGGGGGTGTCCCTTTGCATCTCTCTTCGGTTAGTGGTTCTCCCCAGGACAGCTTTGGGAGGCAGAGGCCCAGGCTGGCACTCTCCTGTTCCCTCATCCACCTCCCCAGGCCCTGGTGGTGCTCCCTGGCCCCGGATGGTGTACCTCTGCTGGGTGGACCTGCCACCCGAAGCTCCTCTAATGGAACCCTGGTCTGTCAGCTGTGGAGCCTGGCCTGCCATGCACACTCTGACCTCTAGAGGGAGCTGGTGGGGGGAGTCAGGGGCAGGATGTGATGAGAACAATTGGACAGGATGATGGGGGTCAAGGGTCACTTTCTGCAGGGCATGGTGGACTGTAGAAAGGGGATCCCAGGGGCTGCCACTGTCTGTCGAGGAAACGCATGGAGAAAAGCGAGGGAATCAAAATACAGAAACACTCTTGAACATGAACAAGTGGTTCATTGTTTGGTGCTTATTCCCATGATTCTTTGCTTTCCTACAGATCCTTAGTCTGGCCTTAACCACAGAAACCCCTTAACCTAACACCAACAGCTCATACCTAATCTAATACCTAACATTTAAGCATTAATAATTTCAGCATTAAACTACACCTACATGTATGCATCTCTCTCTCATCATCTATGGCTAAAGCTAAACTTAACCATTCCTATTCTGTCACGTAAATGTGGTAAAAAAAAAATAGTGTCATGGGAAGAATCACCAAAAAGTCTGTACAGAGAAAATCAGTTCAGTGTAAGGCAGAGATGCATGGACTTATTACCGCATCCTGCCAGAGTGTCATGCAGACATGCATGCAGCTGAGAGGGAGCAGCACAGATCCTGGCATTCAGACTTGTATGCAGACATGCATGACCAGGAAGCACGTTTATGTACCCTGGCTCACCATACTTACACATATCAATAAACACAAACACACGTCTACACTTCTATCAACCTCCTGGGTTTGGAACCAATTCCATAAAATGCAAACACAAGTGTCCTTTGTTGCACAGTTGAACGGCAGTTTCCATGACAACTTGCAAAGGAATGCAAATGATCTTGACGATGCATAGGTAGTCTCAGCCATCAGCAAGATAGGCAAGTGCCCTAGGATTCACCGCCAGTGCCCTAGTAATCATTTGATGAGTGATTACTAATGAGTAATGTACATTCTACATGTGGAAAAACATCTGTCTGTGATTAGAGATTAAGGGGAAAAAATATAAAATATATAATATAATAAAGTAAAATACAATTAGTAATTATACATTTTCTTTTTCCAAATGTTTTTAATATGAGTGGCAAAGGATACGATGATAGGATTTCATTATCTTTCTGTGGACTAACTGTACTACTTACGAGTGTTACCAATTCATTGCTATTCATATTCTGTAGTCAATCCATAGAGAACACAGTGATTGGTCTTCCATGATTCAAGTCTCAAGTCAGATGAAAATTCGATTTGCCATTGATTCAATGTGTCGCCATAGAAACCAGGGGAAACAACAAAGCATTATCTTTACAGACGGACAATTTTCTACATTCACAATATATCTGCCATCATACTGTCCAACACAAGGGAGGGAGTAAAGGAGGGAGCAAGTGAATGACTTATTATTGTTGTCTATCGTTGTCAGCTATTGTTGTTGAGGGGCCCCACACCAGCCTTGGCCTAGAGCACCCAAAACCCCAATGTCGGCCCTGGGTGACAAAGGAACACATATGCATTCTCGCTACACTGTTCACTGGTGACTGGATTGAATGCATCTGCAGTGTGTCACATCTGTAGTTTCAGCTGTGTTGTTTTATGAGACGCGCCATATCACCAGGTGTAAACAGGGTCATCGAGTGCAGTCAAAACAGCTCTCATTTCACTGGGGCGGCATGGAAGACCAGGCCAGGAGCTTCTCTCAGCGGTGATTCAAATCACCCGAAGTTCACTCGCCAGTTTTCCACAAATGACACCAGGTCGACCTAAACACACACTTCAAACCTCATTGCTTTTTTTGCTTGTACACACACAGAGGCAAACACAGATACAACAAACATTGACTCAAACACACATACATATCACTACATGCACAGCACTGATGCACAGCTAGAATGGAGAGAGGCATGCGGTTTGTTCACGAACCGTGTCTTTAGAGTGGCCCATTAGGAAGAAATAGGGGGAGCTTAGTGTGTCACCTTTCATGCACATGGACAGGTTGGGAGGTACCATTCCTAAGAGAGGGCAAGTAGAAGCCTGTACTAATCATTAGACTCCAAACAGCGGGTTAAACCAACAGACAGACACGTCAAACCAACAGACAGGTTTCAGGTACAGACTCGGGTACAGACTCAAGACTCAACAACTGTCATGAGAGAGAGAGCGAGAGAGACCATGGTAGAAACACAGGATAGAAAAAGACAAGCGAACCGTTTTGAATACAGAAATCCGTTAGGATTAATTGGTAATGAGGGTAGAATTATTAATTATTAATTATTAATTAATTAGGTTAGGATTATATATCGAAATATATTCTTGAGTTGAAATTAAAGTGCCAGTGAACCCAAAATCATGTTTCTTTTGTTTTATACATGCTAGTATGTCTTCTATGATCTTAAACATAGTCATCTATGCAATTTTGTCACTGTTACTAAAATAATAATGAAATGCAGAAAAAACAGGTGTAAAATGTTTTTGCTAGTCTCGGCCAACCAGTTTTTGAATGTTCTGCTCTGCACCGAACCGGTCCCATTATTTTGACACCGATGCTGAGAGGGTATGCTAATGCCACGGTGTATGTGTGGATGTAAGGAGCTCCGTCTGAGGAGTGGTTAATGTTGATGGCTGCATCTGAGAGGGTTAAGCTTCTCGGACACTTAGTATAACGCCACAGTGTGTGGCAGATCGCTCATTATACCACGGGTAGTTTCGACCGAGCAATTTTGGTCAACTAGACATTTAGAACGTGATCATATGAGCATGGCAACACACCTAGCTGTGCTCAAATGGAAAATGCCTCATCACTATGAATATTACTGATTGATTCAAACCATAACAAGGCGCTACTAGCTTAAAATGCATTGAGCAAGCGTTTTTGCGTTTATATCCCACAATCTCTTAATTTAACCTTAATTTCCCTCGGGATAAATAAAGTCTCTTGAATCTTGAATCTTGAATCTCTAGAAAGTTGGCTGGCTGACTCAACAACAGGGAGTAGAAAGCGTCACTAGGTCGTTACTAAGGTCTGTCCTACTGGCTGTGTTCCATAGGAGTCTACGGACGTGACGTGATATGTATAACAAAAAGTTATTTATTTTGAGAGCAAATTGCCCCACAATATGACTACATTTCGATTATATATTTGATTCGGTAGCCGTGGTATAATCGCAATATTACACAAGACGGTGTGCTTTACCATCATTATTGTCACAACAGTGATGCTGCTAGGAATGGTGGAAGAGAGGGGGATCTAGAGTGTTTATAAAATAAAGGTGTTTTGTTTTTAACCTAAGGATAACTCACCATAATCTGGCACCTGTCCCGTGCCTCTCTTGAGCAGCAGACGCACGCGGCGCCCACCCGCCTTGATGAGCTCGATGGCGCGGGCGTGTGTCATGTCGCGCGTACTGTCCCCATTGATCTCAATGATCTGGTCCCCGACCTGCAGTGTGCACGCCAGACGCAGGTGGCCAGATGGCAACGTGTGTGTGCGTGTGTGTGAACAAAGGCACAAGGGAAGGGTGAAGTTAAGTATTTGGGACATTAAAAAGAGGAAGATATACAGAGAACTTTGTATGTATATACAGTGTATGTCTTTTCTAGAGAGAGAGAGAGAGAGAAAAACATCATCTCATGCCGTCTCACCCTCATGCGTCCGTTGCGGATGGCCGGCCCGTCCTCCGCAAGTCGCAGGACGAATAGGTCCATCTTGTACTCTCTCCCCCCGCGGATACTGAAGCCAAAGCCCTTCACGCTCTTCTCCAGCTCCACCGTGAAGTAGTCATAGTCCTGCAGGCCACGAACCACCATGAGGTGAACACTACAGGCTCACAACCCCAACTAAATTGTCTGTTTAACACCACCACATGGCAAATGGTTACTATTCACTATTTAGTCATTTATCAGAAGTTTCTATCCAAAGTTAAAATACTTCATTAAGATACATGTCATTAAGGTGGAAGACAGTGGAGGTTAGGGAATCTTGCACAAAGATGCCTACAGGTTAGCACTCCAGACATCAGGGACCTAAACCCTGAATCTTTTGGCTGGGAGTTGAACACTCTGACCACAATACTATCCTGCATGTTATTGCACATTTCAAAATGATCTTCACAAGCCAACCCACAGCCCCCCCATCCCCATTAGCAAGCCCAAGCTAGTGGACCAAGGAAGTGAATGTACTACCTGGGGTCTGAAGTCAGCAGGGAGCCCCAGAGGGAAGGGGGTGGCAGTTGCATGTTGCCTGAATTCCAGCAGGCCGGGGGGCTGGCGATAATCGACGGGGGGCTGGCGATAGTCGACAGGGGGCTGGCGATAGTCGACAGGGGGCTGCCGGTAGTCTGTGAACGGCTGCTGCCGTATGTCAGGCTTCACATCCTGTCTGGCCTTGACCTCTGACCTGTAGGGGCAGCATGGAAACCATGCACTTAGAGCTGCTCCATACCTCCATGGAGAAATCATATTGGCATCAAACAACTACAAAACACCCGGTAGCAAGGCACACACAGTTGTATAAGTTGCATATGCATAACCCCTATTAGTCCATACATCCACCTATACAGAATTAAGTGTGTGGTTAATGGAAAATAATGCACAACACGTAACGGAGGGGGGGGGGGGGGTTTGCATTATCCCGCTTATACCATGGCCACTTGGCCACAAAATATAAGGGTGTTGATTCATATTGTTTGCGATTGTCTCAAAATTAAAAGTTTTAGCTTGCACTATTTGTTGTGTTCCTGGAAACACAAATGATCTGACCAGAGAAATATATGGGTCTGACAAATGCCTGAAACGCAATTAGTTAACATGTGATTCATATGGAATGATTATTCTAGCTCACGGAACACTGGCCAGGAAGAAATGTTGTGCATCATAGCCATGTCGAAAGTTAATCAACACTCCTCCAGCCAATCCGAATCGAGTATTCACCATCATAGAGCTGGAAATATTACAACTATAAATGTTGTATAAAATGCGCACACACACACACACACACACACACAAACACATTCCTGTGCACATATTTGTGGCCTAAGGTGCACACTGCACACTCACAGGTTTTCATGGTTTTGACAAGGAACAAGGGGCTGAAGTGGGACTCATGCATTATAGAAGGAAATCTAGTGTGTGAATTATTAACAGAGACTATCATAGTTAAGTGGTCTTAGGTAACACAGAGGCAATGAAATTGGAACTCGGGAAAGAGACTAGGATAGGGAAAGGTTTTCTCTGGAATGCAGTGGCATGCAAGTACATACTGGTGCATGTACAATCACAAAGCAAGACATCACACGCATACATGCACTACCGGCATGGGATTGAACCCAAAGTCTTTTGTCTTGGAGTCAAACACCCAAGGCACTAGACCCCCCTGGCCAAAACCCTGGTCTACCCTGTGTGTGTGTATGTGTGTGTATGTGTGTGTGTGTGTGTGTGTGTGTGTGTAAACAAGGGATGAAAAGAGCCCGCCTGCAGTCCTGGTGCCGGGTCCTCACCTGCCGTCGTGCAGGTAGAGCTGGGGTACACCTCCTGGAGGCTGGGTGACCGGACTCTGCTGCGAGGCTCCAGGGGCAGCAGGCTGACCAGGCACGGGGGGAACAGCAGCCTGGGTTGGCCCTGGGGGAGGAGCCTGGGTGGGTCCCGGACCAGCCTGACTGGGTACTGGAGCGGGCTTGGAACCTGCTGGTGGGCCTGGGGGCTGGGAAGGTATCTGAATAGGCTGGGTCTGGAGGTTGGTCTGGCCAGGTGGAGGAGCTATTGTTTGGCCCGGCTGGGTGCCACCCTGGCCAGGCTGGGCTGCAGGGCTGGGCTGGGCCTGGGGACTCTGTTTCTGGGTCATGGGACTCTGCTTCTCCGAGTTAGGGCCAGAATGGGGATCTGCAATATAGTTAAAAAACAGACCTCTGTGAATCACCTCAGCAACACAATGTAAGCTGGAGATAAAGAGGGAGAGTAAACGAGACCAAACTACATTGAATGCACATGGGATCATAAACAGTGAATGACAACCATCTGCAGTAGGACTCCCCATAACCACGCCCGCCTCCTTCGTCTCCCTCCCCCAGGATACTGACCTTCCTCTGGGATGATGTGCAGTGTGACGGAGAGACCCGCGTCTTTAATGAGCTTCACGATGTCAGCATGGGGCATGCTGATGATGGACTGTCCGTTGACAGCCAGAATGCGATCGCCCACCTTAAGGCGCCCGCAGCGGTCTGCGGGACTCCCCTCGATGATGCGACCGATTTTATGGGGCACAGCTGGGGCGGAGGAAGGAAGACATCAACCTCTCCGATCTGATTACATCACTTCCGACGGGGCATATTTGAACCACTACTGCCCTCAAAGTAATGTTGACTATCATATGATCAAGACTATTGTATTATTGCACGAGTCTGGCCGGTCATTAATCAAAAATATAGCTTTTGGGCTTCCGATTATGTTAAATTAATGAAAAACGCAATTGTCAATGGCATTGTTAAAAAGCATCATCAAACTGTTGGCAATAAACAGACTAAAAATAAAAAAAAGCTGAGCATTATAATACAAACATCCTTGGAGACTTGTAGAAACCTTGTAGAGGTTTGTACAATATCCTCAGAATTATTCAGATAATACACAGAGCACATCCACTAAACTCCAGTAGCTCCTCTCAATAGAACCAGGAAAGAGAATGTCCAGGACGGAGCGTTTAGCCCCAAGCCTTCACAATCTGCATTCCTGTGGAGGACTTCACTGAGATAAACACTCCAGACTCCACTCGGCCGGACAAAACTCCTGTGTGCAACAAAGAATTGGCTGCATGTATCCCTAAAGAAAGGATTGTCTATAACATAAAGGGGAAACCCAATTTAGCAGAATATCTTTTATGGATTCAAGGTAATACTGATTTAGTTGGGAGGATTCACCTTGTCATTCTTATCCTGTATGGAAGCTATTGGTTTGTATTATATACTGGTACTATATAATGTGATTACTGCAAGAACATTTGAACTCCTTTTTATTTATTTATTAGGGGGCCAAGAAACACCTAACAAAACCGCCCATTCGCTTTTTATGAAACGTTCCACAATGGTATAGGGTGACTAGCCCAAAAAACTAAATGTACACTGATTGGCCGAATGGTGGCGCCATAGCAATCGTCTGAAAATGCTAACTTTGAATAAGCATATTTCCTGACCACTTTGACCTACAGTCATGAAATATGTGTCTCCTCATGATGAACAAATTTGCCTCAAGAACCTATGACTTCTGTCTGATAGATTTTCCGCCATTTTGAATTTTGTGAAAAATACTAAAATCCCTAAGGATGCTAGGTTTTGAGACTTATGTGAAAATCCTTTGATACACACCATCTATGGACCAATATCTACCAATGTTTTATAAGGGAAGTCCTATAGTCCTATAGAAGTACTATAAAAAATTAAGGCCTTTAGGAGCCAATGAAATTGGAAAAGGGTGTGGCTTAAAAACGCTAATATTGACATCAAGATGGACTCGACATCAAGTTATTGTCAATCAGGGTGTGGCATCACAATGGGCGTGGCTTGTGACAAAAATGACCACAGTTCCTAGCCCGAAAGTCCAATTTGAGCAGAACCAACTTTGGGATGGTTGGGGTGAAGGTTCTAATTGCTCAAGCAAGATGAAGTTGATGAACCAAACAACCTGGCTGCCAGACGCCCAAAATGGTGGGGTTAACTTGAGCCAATCATCATCAAATGTAGTGTACTTAAAGAAACATAGGTCAAGATTAACCAGTCTAAAGTTCATCCAAATCGGTCCATAGTGGGCGCTACAGCAATCGATTGAAAATTAAATTTTTTTCAAAAACAAGCGTAACTCCTGACCCCTTTTGGACTATGGTCATGAAACTTTGTACGCGTATCACCGGACCCAAGCTGAGGCTATTCCATCATTATCAACACTCTAAAAACAAAAAAGGTCGTTAATGGTCTCTATTAGGCTTTGCCCCCGATTTAATTTTATTATTGTGTTTTTATTCATTTATTTGTATCTACATAGTTTGCTTTAATTTTGTACCCTTTGACTGTAATGTAATTCTCAAAGCGACTGATATCCAGGTGTGGGGAGAAAATTCAATAAATACAGTATGTAAAAAAAAAACTGACTAAGGGCGTTTTCACACCTATAGTTCGATAGACTCGGTCTAATTCAGGGGGGAAGTTCATACTTTGTTGCATTTTCATTTGGTTCGGTTAGTGTTCACACTGGACTTTGTCAAGCAAAGTAAGCACATGTTTACTTGATGGGTTGCTTGTCTATTGGACAGAAAATCAGAGGGAAACACAACTCTTGTTGCGGACAATAATAATGGAGCAACAACAACTTTGTGCAGTCTTGGGTTTTTTCGTTTTGCTTTGGTGTTCCTACAAATTAAAAATAACCCTGTTTCCATCATTCGGTCGCTGAATAATTTAAAAAAGTGTTTTTGTGAGTCACCACAAGCAATTGCTTTATATAGTCATCCGACCATATTTTGAGGAGTGCTTTCAACTTCTGATTGCACCATGTCTGACCACGACTCATTTTAATCTAGGAAAAGTTCACGTATACCTGGCTGAATATGTTTAGTTTGCAGCAAAAATGTATTGTGGCATTGTTTTTTGGTTCGCTTCCTATAGTTGGGTCGGATCACGTTCACACCTAAAGCAAACCGAACCAGAGTTCACTTGGAAGCGGACTGAGACCCACGTTTTCAAGCGGACCAGAGTTTGTTGGTTTGGTCCACAACAGAGTTTGAATGAGTGTTCACACCACCTCAAACGAACTGTACTATCGGGGGAAACGCTCCAGGGTTTGAAACGTACCAAACAGCTTAGGTGTGAAAGGCCCCTAAGTCTCTATATATTAATTTTGAATGTTATGGAATGGCTATTACATATGACAGTACCCAATATACCGGAACATAAAATAGTATGTGTACTTATTTACGCATCTGGTGATCATCCTAGCAGTAGATCATAACTAGTAGGAGAAGTCTACAGGTACCTGGGCAATTATGTCTTAAGATACTTAAGTCACAGGGCCATGTTGAATGGCCATGTACACTCATGCACACACATACATTACATACAGTAACAGCATGGAATTCCATTCTATTCTAGATTATACATTTAGAAGAATGTATTCTATTCTGTTATGTTCGACTCTATTGTATTCTAGATTAAACGTTTAGAGTGGTGTACTCTATTCCATCCTAGATTCTACATTTAGAAAGGTGCATTCTATTCTATTTCTAGATATAATAAGTGGATAATAGAATAACTGGATTACACGGGCAGTGTATTGTGTCACTCACTGATGATGGCGGCGTTCTCTGGTCTGTTGAGGGAGCTGATGATGACGAAGCCGAAGCCTTCGTTCTCCTTGCGGTGGATGATCACGTCGCTGGTCTGCAGGCCGCCACCCTCCAGGGGAGGAGCTATGCCGGGCATGGTGCTGGCTGCGGTGGTGCTGAGGCCCGAAGCGGCGTCGCTCCGCGGTGAGCTGTGCTGGGTCGACATGGAGCCTGGGCTGCGGCCATTCACCGGACACGGCTCACCTGAGTAGAGAGAGATCCAGGTAAATACCGGTGGTTCCAGGTAACTAGAGGTAGATAGATCCAGGTAACTCGAGGTAGATCCAGGTAACTAGAGGTAGATTCAGGTAAATAGAAGTAGATAGATCCAGGTAACTAGAGGTCGATTCAGGTAAATCGAGGTAGATAAATCCAGATAACTAGAGGTAGATAGAGCCAGGTAAATACCGGTGGATCCAGGTAACTAGAGGTAGATTCAGGTAAATAGAGGTAGATAGATCCAGTTAACTAGAGGTAGATCCAGGTAACTAGAGGTAGAGCCAGGTAACTAGAGGTACTAGGTTCCAGGATAATATCATTATCACTATAATTTAAGATTATTAGTCTGATGTGTATTAGACTTTGTATTAACACTGAGTGCAACACAACAACACATCACACAAAAACGCTGGTCAACACTAAAGCAAACAACAACAAGCCACAAAAACAATAAACAACCTTTCCTTCCTGCCTTTGGAAGAGGCAACTGTGTTGCTTTTAGCCTGGATTATATTTTAAAATTCTTCATATTTGTTTAATATTATAGTTTGCCCATCTTGGGTCAAATATGCGGCTTTGGTAGACTTGTCCATGTTTGCGATTAATCATATGGTGCAAAGACCGCCCCTTTTACGTGAACACGCTCATAGCTAGATTGGGATAACCTGAGTTGACTTAACGAGTTGATAACCACCATTACTGCTTATGCATGATTGCAGTTGTTAGGCTTAGTGAAGCCAGCTAATGAAAAGATATCCTGGGTATGTTGAACTTGCTTCGTAGTATAGGCCTCTGCTTAGCTTCCAGAGAAACCAGCAGTGCAAGGCAGGTGGCCATGGTGCTGGCAATCAACAACCACCACCACTAACAACAACCACCGCCACCACCAACAATCACTAACAACAACAAACAATAAGAATAAACAACAACAGCCCCAAGACAACAACAACCCAGTGCAGCTTGCTGACCTGGTATCTGGACCCTCCTCCTCACGGTGAGGCTGACCTGCCCGTTGCGAGCGGCAGCGTGCATCAAGTCGATAACATATCGGTGTGGTTTACCAGCGACCACCATCTTGTCCACGGAGATGAGCTCGTCGCCGGGCCGCAGCCGGCCGTCGCGCTCAGCGGGGGTGTTCTCGATGATGGCCCCAATGACGATCTGTGTGAAGACCATGGTCAATATTAGCAGTGGAGAGGACGGGAGGACGGGGCCCAATCAGGACCTTGGAGTCCTGTTCTTTTGTTTGTTTTTGCTTCATTAGCTGATTCTGGACTGATTTCATCTCATCTCACAACTAAAGATTCATATATTCTAATATTCATATTTTACTTTACTTTTTGTGTGTGTGTGTGTGTGCGTGCGTGTGTGCCCGTCCCATACGAGCCTTGTCGCGGGCGTCCGGACTCACAGCCTGCACGGCCTCGTCTCCCCCCAGGATGCGGAACCCGAAGCCGGTCTTCTCCCTGAGTAGGTGGACCTCCACCTCCTGGTACTCTGGGCCTGCTCCAGAAACAAACACACTACTGTTATAACACACCTTCATACACACGCAGTACGAGAGAGCATGAGTGAGACAGACACGACAGACAGACAGAAGGGGGGGGGTGGGTTATACTCACGCCGACTCTCGTAGATGGCCCTGGACTTCTCATAAAGATCATAGGGGTCGGGCTTGCTGAGGTCATAGGGGTCAGGTTTGCCGAGGTCGTAGCCCTCGGAGTCAGGGACAGACGAGCGGTGCTGAGGCTGGTTAGGGAAGGCCGTTCCTGGGGCAAGGACCTGGGCAGACAGGCTGGTCTTGGGGCTGCCATGGGGGTCCCACTGCTCTCCCATCTAAAACAAATATACAAACATATCTAAACAATTGTTGTTTTGAAATGGTTAATTTAATACCGAAAAAATCTGTTTCAAAATCACTTAATTATAGAAAATATTTCAGAAAACGGTATGATAGTGACGACATTGATCACTAACATGCGACAATGTGATGACACTTTGAAATCATGAAACGAGACCATAGACTGTAAAAAATATGGATGTAGCATCTGTGACATCACCCAATTGTTTACACACAACCATTTTGAGGGTTGAGGGTTGAGGGCGTAGATTTGTCTTCTACGGAGTGTCGTCTTTTTTGCTTCATTTTTGCAACCAGCAGTGAAAGCAATCCATATTTGGCACATTGAGGGCAGGAATTCAATGGCCACCTCAAAACACATTAATATGCAATCCTTAATAACTTTTTAATGAAATTAAAAACTGAGATCCTAACCTAACGAAGAAAAATAATATCGGCTTTGTATTACGAGAATTAAATCACATTTCTTCCTGTTGACTTAAAATGGTGGCGGGTCATTCTGCCTCAACCTACCGCAAACCACCTAAAGACCATTAGAGGAACTACATGTTCGTCTCTTCCACAAATAGCCTGTCATGGCTGTCGCTTGAACAAGACAAGATTAAACAACAAGCTAATAGGCATGTGAATGGCGAAATGTCCCGTTTCACAACAAAGCAAAAGCTAGACAGCGCCACGGCAACCAGCACTGGTGAGGAATACTGATTCAACACACTGCTGTACACACACACACACACACACACACACACACACACACACAACTGTGGGTTTACCTGTTTGGCAGTCTTCCATGGAGAGATGTGACCTGGTAAAAACAGAACAAACACAGTTACTCCTCCAGCTGTTAGAGACAGGCCACCGCTCCAGAAGCTCCTTCAGAACCAGACACGAGGCTCAAAAGGCTCAATAGCAAAAAACATTATTCCTGTCTCCAATCGGGTTGAGTTAAAGCGTTTGTTTTCAGAATAATTACATCAAAGTTCCGTGGGTGGGAGGAGTCTTCCTTCTTACTCTTTCTGCTCTGACTAGCAGAGCAGCAGCGAGGTATTTCTGCACGTCGCATCGCTCGGGGTAATTCTTTCTGAGAGAAGGCAGAGGACGTTCTGTGAGATGTATTCTTAGAAGCTGCGTTCACTTCGTGGCTGATGTTCCGAGAGAATGTCCACGGAACAGCACACACCTTATGTACGTCCTGATCAAGTCCATTGTATTTGTATAGCCCTGAATCACAGTTATAGTCTCAAAGGGATTCACAAGCCATATTATATGACCCCTAACCCTAAACCCTTTGAGGGGCAAGTAAAAACTCCCTGTAGCAGTGGACCCTGCTACATGCCACTACAGTAACTGTTCTGGGCTCCTCCAACACCTGGTGAGAAAGGTTAGTTTTACCCTACTGATTATGTGTTATTGCAGTTGATGATTGAAACTGGTTTATTGCATGGTTGAGAATGGTTTTGCAGGCAAAGCATGTGGTACGTGCTGACATGCTAGCGCTCCTCCCGAGTATGTGTCGTGGTGGCTGGTTTAACCTGTGGGCCTTGAAGCCTCACCCAGCCCCAGAGTCTAATCAGTCTGACTCGGCTTAAACCAGCCACCAACCACACACACTCCACACTCCCCAAAACCCAGAAGGAAGAAACCTTGAGAAGGAACACAGAAGAGAGACCTCTTCCACCAATGGTTAGGAGTGCAATAGGTGGCGAATGGACAGACATGGTAACACAAACTAAATTTAAATGAAGATTAGTCAGATTAAAAGAGAGAGAAAGGGGAATACAGAGAGAGATAGACCATGGTAGAAACACAGGATTGAAAAAGACATGCAAAGAGTTTTGAACACAGAGACAGAGAGAGAGGGGATCCCCTGGGTAGAGGTGTATCCAGCCTGTAGGATCCTCTCCGGGGCCATTGATGTTCATTGTGCTCTGCAGGGAAGACTGTCTGGGAGGAATCCTAATGACCACCTCCAGGAAACGCTGCTGATGAATGGAGCTATACCCGTCATCAACACCAGTGTCATACTTACACATTTTAAAAGATCATTTAAATGTTAATTTCCAGTGTGTGTGTGTGTGTGTGTGTGTGTGTGTGTGAGGGGGGTGATGGGGAGCACTAATGAATAGCATACTAATGGAACACAGCTGAAGCTATATAGCTCTGTGTGTGACAGGGGGCAGCCAGTCTGGCTGGCCGAGCTCACAGACTAGCCTGCAGAGAGCTTTATGGCCTTCAGACAACCCTGATTGGCTCATTGGCTCACTCTCCACGAGCATGATCTGCATCCTGATTGGTCACATGGAACCGTCTGCGGTCTGGGAGTGTGAACATGAACACGGCTTAGAGAGGAGAGAGCTGGCTCACAGCCTACTCTAGGGCAGGCCCAGAGACTGCCAACATACACACACACACACACACACACACACACACACACACACACACATGTATGGAATCAAAACAGGGTCAAAAGTATTGTAGCTGTGTATCACCATATCTGAATGTGTGAAAACATTTTGTATGAATGCATTCAAATGTGTGAATGTGTAAAAATGTTTTGATTAAATTAATGTTTAAATGTGTAAAAACTCAACAAATAGATTTCATTTGCAGTAGTAAATAAGTAAATAGTTTACTTGAAAGGCGCATTGTCCCCATGGGGGTTTAAATTGACCGCTTCCATGATTGTTTTGGTTGTAGAGTACTCAGTTAACTGAAAGTAACCATGCTAACCATACTCGATAAAACCCAAAAGACAGTAGGCATCCGGCGATTTTGAAGATTACTGAAGGGGTACCCAAAAAATGCCTACTCAACCATCAAAAAGCTAAGACAACTGAACCTTCATACTAAAAAGACCGTAGTGCGGGGGTTTTCAGACACGGCAATGGTGAAACTTTTACTGTGGTGAAACTTTTACTGTGTTTCTTAAAGCTGCTGTGGGTAAGACCTTGTTAACTTGCCTGCCATTACCCTTGACCAATGCACTGGCATTAAAACTAGAGTTGGTTCCTGGGTGCTGGTCTGTGGCTGCCCACTACCCCATTAGGATGGGTTGAAGGCAGAAGGAAAATTTAGGGTACATGTAAAAATGCACTTAAAAGATATTCTTGAGTGTTGATGCAATTTCTTGTTTAATGTCAGAATGTTATGTCCCTGTGGGAACATATCCCTAAACACATGTTTAGGGATAAAAGAACAGCTTAAAGGGCCCCTATTTTACCACCAGACGTGAGTGTGATCAGCCATTACAAGCCATTTCAAAATTGTCATGTGACTACCCTCTAGTGACATCACAAGTGGGAGTGTCCACCCAGATCTATGACGACCAGATCAGTCTACCAGAAACAACAGACAGACCGACAGACAGACAAACAAACAAACAGACAGCCAAACTGCCACCTAGACGGATGTAAAAACAGCCAGAAACAACAGTTAGACAGAAAGACAGTCAGTCAGTCAGACAGACATAAAAAGAAAGCAGCCAGCCGACCGACCTGTGCCTGGTCTCTGGATGAGGAGTCGTGCCTCGCCCCCGACAGGACACTCCTTGAGCAGCTCCACCACACGGCCGTGACCCGCCCCCGCCACCGCCTGCTGGTTCACCTCCAGGATCAGGTCCCCCTCCACCAACCCACACGCCCCCTGGGACCCCGGCTCCAGCACCTGCACCACCAGATGACTGGTTATTACATATACAGTATATATCAATAGAGAACCAGCTGACTGATTATATATCAATATCTATAGAGAACCAGCTGACTGATTATATATCTATATCTATAGAGAACCAGCTGACTATTGCTGACTGATTATATATCTATGCCTAACCCCTGACCTGCTCCTTATGTCCTTAATGATATCTAAAAACAAATTCACTGTTGCTTTGGATAAAAGCATCTGCTAAATGACTAAATATTTATATCTATAGAGAAATAGCCTACTGGTCTTAATGTTTGAGAAATAAAGCCAAAGAAAAGGTGTTTGATCTCAGCTGCTGATTTGGAATAAGTACTACACACATGTATCTCCTCTTCCTTTAAATTTGATGAATGGTCGCAGCTTTCATTCACTTTTAAACACTTCTGGGTCATTTTCACACCTACCCAGGCTTTTGCGTGCACCCCAGACAGTTTTTAGGTTGCTTGCTTCAATATTTACAAAATTGATAACCGTGTGAGCAAACCCCCCCATCCAATAGAAGAACATTCAACATCAAACTCCATGTTAGACTCATTGTAAACACATCCCTGCTTCTCATGGCTGATATTGTCCTTCATTAGTTATTTCAAACAATGACTAAAGGCTCCTGAACCCACTAGGCGACAAACTTGCAGATTCTAGTACTCGACAGACTGGGAGATCGGGGCTAAAGGATATGGAGCAACCACCATGAAGCCACCGACTACCAAGGCGACCGTCTGAAGCCTGGAGCTGTACCCACCGTTTTCCCAACCGCTCAAGGTAGGTACTAGGCGGGCTGGCTAACGCGATTGCGTCTGTCTGGGATACATAGGATGTATCCCATGTCTGGGATACATAGGATAGGATGTCTACGTTAACAGTTAGACAGCATGCTGGCTGTTGTTATAGGGTTACCTAACAATAATAAACCATGTTCGCCCACATCAGATGTCGCGCAATGATATGCATCCTCGAGTTCGACACTAAACTGCCTGGTTCTACTTCCTACATTTGTAAAGGAAAACAACAAAACAGCGTACAATATTTATATAATTAAAAAACTAATCGAAAAATGAAGGTCGACACATTCATTAGAAGGACAATATCAGTCATGAGAAGCAGGGACGTGTGTTTACAATGAGTATAACGTGGAGTTTGATGTTGAATGGGCTTCTATTGGATGGGGGGGGGGGGGCTGTTGCTCACACGGTTGGTTATCAAATATCTAAATATTGAAGCAAGCAACCTAAAACCTGTCTGGGTAGTTGTGAAAATCACCCCAGAAGTGTTTTAAAGGTGAAATTCCCCTTTAACACTAGAACCGCCGTGATTTTGACCGCTAGTAATATATATATTTTTGTAAAACACTCAAACCAAGTTTCAGCATCGCCCTTTCATGACTTTTCCTAAATATGTCTTGTTTACATGTGTGTGTTCTTAAAATTCCGAAATGGTATTGGAAAACTAGGTTACAAGCAATTTCGCGACTTTATACGCTGTAAACATGGTCCCCGCTGTAGCTGCAAGGGCGCCTTTTCTCCAGCAGGCGTCGCAAAGGTGCAGGTTTACTATAAGTGTGATAGCAGATTAAACTATTATTAATTTGAAGCAATTGCACTTGGACAAAAATAACGCTATATCAGATATATAAAAATGACCCATTATAATTCAATGAATACATAAGTCAAGCCGTCGCTAACTGTCAAATGACGATGGCGGCATGGCCTGCGACTCTGTTTCCTATTGTTTTTATTTATCGGCAGTGACGATAGACATTACATTACATTACATTACAGTCATTTAGCAGACGCTTTTATCCAAAGCGACTTCCAATAAGTGCATTCAACATAGGTAGGCAAGAAAACTACTAGTCACTAGAAATCGTAAGTGCATTTCTTTCCTAAACAAGCAACTAAGAGCATAACTAGTGTTAAGGTAAGAGTGCAATAAGTTAGCAACCTACTTTATCTTAAACAAATGAGACAAAGAGAATAGAGCTAGGACAAATAAGTGCATCGAATAAACAAGAGCCAATAAACAGGAGCTCAGACACATAAGTGACACCAAATAGGCAAGGCTAAGAGGAAGGGTCAGGGTAGTGTTTCAGCCTGCGGTGAAAGATGGGCAGCGACTCTGCTGTCCTGACATCAGTGGGGAGTTCATTCCACCACTGCGGGGCCAGGACAGAGAAAAGCCGTGACCGTGTAGATCGTCCGCAGGGACCTCTGAGCGACGGGGCAACC